>JZKD02S2180885.1:346405-356574 GCA_000966675.3 Picea glauca
TCCTTTTATTCTTTTTCAGACTCTCTAAATATGAAAAACCACCGAGCTTACCTTCTCTGGGCTCGTTAAACTTACATCGAAGGATGTTACCATTGTGTGTTCTATCAACCGCATTCACATACCTCATACATCAGTCTAGTGACAGTGTGCTTCTGTGTCTTAACACCTTTGGCCGTTGGAGGATTTTTCCCGAGTATCATTTTTCCAGAACATCAGTCTTGTCCTTGTGATTTGAGCTTGTATGTTTGCAGTACTCGTTCCTCCATTGTAACGTAATATTCCTTTATTATTTTTCAAAAATTATCAAAAAGAACAAAAAAAATCAAATATACCCCAAAAAGAGGATGGGAAAGGTATTTTCTTTATTGGTAGCATAATGAGTCGCCCTTGGATAAAGCACATCTGTCCGGTTGATTATTAGACTATGGGATATAGTACGACCTTAGGAAGCCTTTCTCGCTATATAGAGTTGTGTCCTCCACCGTTTGGTTACTCTTCCAAACATATGGAGAGCTTGCGTTGCCTCCTGCTTCGTAGACTTATGATTAACATATGTGCTGCCTGAGTCTTATCACTTGTTTTGTTGTTGTTGAAGGGAAGTTTGTCACTAAGCCTAATTCGGCCCCTCTGCAATATGTCTCTTGTCTGCATACCCAGCCATCCTGAAAGTCCAATCAAGTCTTTGTTCGAAATCACTAAAGCCTTCAGTCCGATCATCAATATTATCAAGTCCACAACCGACGAGCCATCTAAGACCTCTGGGTAGTGCAGTCGTACACTCATATTACACTCCTACCTGAGTTTTAGAAGATCTTGAAGTTGTTGCTCAAGCTCTGAAGTACAACCATCAGGCCACATCAGCTTCTGAAAGATGGGTACTCTATATGTATATCTTTCTGATTTCGAGATGTAGCTCCGCTGTGTATTATTCCCGGCTACTCTTTATAGTTATTTGACATGGATCTATAGTCTATTTGATCGGTAGCCATGGTTCTATTTTATCCCGAGCATGGGTATGCCCGCCTCGATGAGACATTTGTTATTTTTCAAATGGCACCTCCTGGTTCCTGATCCGTGGGCTCACTCATTCAGTACATCAGTACAGATTGGTAAAAGATTGGTAATGTATTTCGGCCATCAGATGCACTTCTGACCTCACACATTAGGGGGCATCTGTTATAACCCTAAATTGCACCACACATGCTTACCTGGCATCAATCCAACTCATATCCCTTTATTGCCAAAACATCTGCTAAACAAACTCTTTGAAAATCCTCTTGTATCAAGGCCCATTCGCCCTAACCCATTACTGCACGCGTGTGAACGCTGGCTGGCTCACTACAGCCTGTGTGTACCTAACAAAGCACAAAAAGAGGAAAGTTGTCAATGGAACAAAAAGCTATGGGTCAGTTAACTGAAACTCCCTGCCATGCATGGCCAAGGGTTCGTCCAAAACCCTAGCTCCTTCTAGCCTATAAAAGAATGGGTCCGGGTACCATTTGGAGGAGGGAGATCATAGCAAAGAAACTTTGCCCATTTTTGTAATCCATTGTCCCAACCCTTTAGCCTTTCCTCAAGCCAAAGGAGAATTAACGCAAAGCAGTTGGAGGACAAAGAAGAGGAACCCAGGATCAGGTTCAAGGAGCGGTGGCCAATCTTGACTTTGATTGTAAGTTGGTTGATTCATTTTCATGAATAAAAAGAATACTTTTCCCGTCCCAATGCACGAGTTATCTATGGTTCGATGAACTTGTGTTTGATTTCTAACCCTTGAGTAGGAAAGTAGCATGCATGCGTAGTTGGTATTTGTCTTGATTGCAGGTTATCTGTGGAAGGAGCAGTGCAAGCAAGTAGTCAAAGGGCAATGGAGGATCTACATCAAACTCCAGTAAAAAGGTTGGTGATTCTCTTCATGTAGTTATTGTGAAAGAGGGTTTTTAATCTTGGGTTGTAGGTTAAAAGTAATTTATTTTTGGTCAACATCTGCATGCAAGCCCGACCCTAGTTTGCTAGTCCGTAGGGTATATTTCCCAACAACAATCATGGAACCTCCTAGTTTCTCTTAATTATAAATTTCATGAGGGGCCTTAACCTATTTAAAATAGTCATTACAATACTTTTGTAATAATTTTACACATGGAGACCAATTTGAAATATTAAAGTACCAAATCTTCCTAATTTTATGAGACCAAGTGTTAAAAATATTTAGTTTAGGGATTTGAGAGTTTCCCAAGATTTTTTTGGTTATTTAATTCCTTATAATAGATCCACATTTATAGTATATAAATATTTTCTATGAATTAAAACACTAAACTTTGAAAAATTGTCTCTTATATTTTCCACTAGGTATCCAAATTCGTAAGCGATAAGTGTCGATTATTCCCAAATTTGTGTTCTTTGTCTATGCCATTTTTATAATGTAAAAATGCAGAGGAAGAAGGAAGAAGGTACACCCCCCTTAATCTACTAAGTCCCACAACTTTTCTACCTCCTAGGGATCTGCATTTGATGTTTCTAATGAATCCTAATCCCTGAATTAGGTTCACCTTTCAAGGTTTTCTATGGAATTAGTTTCATCTTTCAAAAGGGTAATAGACACAAAATTATCACTCATATAACCCTTATCCCTTGACCAATTTAACCACTATAACTCCTAGAATCTCTTAGCACCTTAAAATCCAAACTCTTACCTTATACCAATGAAACTGTTGACTTTTGACATATGTTACATAACTATAAACCTATGTACACTATTGACCCCAAAACCTATGTACACTATTGAGGCTATGGGGTACATTAAAACAACCATAAAATTTTCTCTCTATCACCAAAAATGATCTCACTCTCTTGTTGTATAATTCAATAGAAGAAGCAATACTATAGCGACCTTTAAATGTTTAATTTCAATATTAATACATCCTACAATTATTTCATGTTGCATTATTATGAAAATTAAATGCATACACACAAAACTGAACAACTGGAAAATCATAAAATATAGAATAGAAACACAAGAAAATTGTGTTTCATGGCACACTTAGATTGCTTACCTTTATGAGAAAACAAACTTGATCCAACTGGATGCATATTGTTTGTACCTTCATATTGTTTGTACCTGATCCAATATGCATCCTAGATCAAACAATATGCATGCATATTGTTTGTACCTGAGATTTGATTAATTAGGTGGAACCATAAGGATATATGAAGGTACAACCAATATCTTAGAACAGGTTGTCAAGGAACTGGCCCTGTCGACAATGACACACCCACAACCCTACACCATTGTATGGCTCCGCCAAGGAAGCGATCTTCGTGTCAGCCAACAGTGTCAAATGTCGTACAACATCAAGCCCTTCAAAGAGGAGGTATTGTGTGATGTTTCCCTTCTCGAAGTTTATAATTTTCTTTTGGGCCAACCGTATTTATGGAAACGTCATGTTGTATATGAGTCTAGGCCTTGTAGTTTGATTATTACTTTGAACAGGAAATTGTACAGGATACCCGAGGAAGTCCCTCTGAGTGATATTTCTTTGATCTCTGCCAAGAAATGCAAGAAGGTCATATCTCAGATTGAGAAATTTGTCTTCTTCGTGATTCACTCTTAGAGTGAGTGAAAGATCACATCCACATACAAGGCCTCCATGGATGATCTCTCCACACAACAAAAGAAAGTGGATAAGGTCATGAAAGAATACTCAGATATCTTCTCCTCTCCTACCGGGGTACCTCTACACTACTAGGTCAAGCATCCCATTGATCTCACCCTAGGCACATCTCTACCCAATGGGTCAGTCTACCACCGCTCTCTATTATAAAATGAGGATATCAATAGGAAGAGCCAAGAACTGCTTCACAAGGGGCACATACATCCCAACTCATCACCTTGTGGGAGCCCAATCATGCTAGTGCAGAAGAAAGACGGGACCTGTCGACTCTGCATTGCTTACCGGGCCATGAATAAAGTCACAGTCTAAAACTGGTACTCGATTCCCCGAATCGACGACCTTCTTGATCAACTCATGGGGGCCAAATAGTTCAGTAAGATTGATCTGAAGTCTGGTTACCATCAGGTCCCAATAGAACAGACAGATGTATGGAAGACCACCTTTTCAAATAAGGTCTTTTTAAATGGTTGGTCATGCCCTTTGGTTTGACAAATGCTCCAACAACGTTTATGAGGATGATGGACGATATACTACGACCTTTCACTAATACTTTTGTAGTGGTGTATCTGGATGACATCCTCATCTACAACAAGACTTGGGCGAAACACTTGCAGCATATTCAACAGGTTCTACATACCCTACGGCAACACAAACTATATGCAAACTTGGAAAAATGCAACTTCGGCATGGACATGGTCCATTAGTTAGGATACATCGTTGACCGGCATGGTGTGGATGTGGATCCAGCCAAGATCCAGGTCATCCTTGACTGGCCACCCCCAACCACACTCACTAAACTTCAGAACTTTTTGGGCCTCGCCAATTTCTATCATAGGTTTGTGTTGGGATTTTCTCATATCGCATGGGCCCTCATCCAAGTAACCAGGGTTGGCGGTAAGGAAAAATTTGCATGGGGCCTATCCCAACATAAATCCTTCGATGACTTGAAGAAGAGTTTGTGCTAATCCTCATTACTTCCATTACCAGACCTGCAACATCCCTTTGATATCAAGACATATGCTTTATACTATGTTGTAGGCATCGTTCTCACTCAACACGGCCACACTGTGGCATATCATAGTGAGACACTATTAAATGTTTTCCATAATCACCCTACTTATGACAAATAAATGTACTCCATTGTGCAAGCCTACCTCCAATGGAGAAATTACATTCTTGGGAAGGAGACAATCATCCACACTAATCACAATCCACTACAGTTCATGCAGACCCAAGGAAAATTGCAGAATGACCACCATCAGAAGTGGTCCACATACTTAAAGTAGTTCCACCTCAACATCAAGTATAAAATAGGAAGTACCAACCGAGTTGTTGATTTCCTCAGCTGACCTCCAGTCGCGACACTCACCATGGTGCTAGACTCTTGTGGCTACAAGACCTCCGGATGGCCCCACCTCTATGAGATAGACCCTAACTTCTCCACCACCTACCAAATGTTGGGCGCCAAATCAGTGGTTTCTAATTTCCATATTCAAGATGGGTTGTTGCGTAATCTGGGCCATCTTTGTGTTCCATAAAGCAAGCATGCGAAGATGATTAGAGAAGCTCACTATAGTCGGGTGGCAGGACACTTTGGCATCGAAAAGATAGTGGAAGTGTTGCAGAAATATTTCTACTGGATGAAACTTCGACAGGATGTTGGCAAGTATATCAGGTCCTGCACCACATGCGCTATTGCCAAACCGACCGCCAAGAAACAAGGCCTGTACGCTCCTCTACCTACTTCTAAAATGTCGTGGGAATCCATCTCAATGGACTACATGTCGGGCCTCCCATCCACCAATAGGGGAAATGACTGTGTTTTTGTGGTTTTTGATCACTTTTCCAAGATGGAAATTCTAACCACCTGCAAGAAGAACATCACAATAGAAGCCACTGCCAAGCTATTCTTTGAATGAGTATAGTTACATTTTGGTATCCCACAAACCATTATCTCAAACCGTGAAAATCAGTTCCTCAACACATCTGGTCGATTCTCTGGTCACTGTTGGATACCAAGCTCACCAAATCCATTGCCTTCCACCCCTAGACAAATGACCAAACTGAGGTCGTCAATTGGATGATCATACATATCCTATGCATGTACAACTCAAAACACCCCTGCACATGGGATGAGATTCTTCCCTATGTCCAACATAGCTACAACTGAGCCTTTCATAGCTCAACTGGCCACAACCCCTTTCAGGTGGGGTTAGGATTCCAGCCATTGGGCCCCATGGATGTTGCACTACCCCTGGTGACCACCTCGACCGAATCGTCCCCTGCTCCACTAGAAGCTGACAAATCCACCTGGTTCATTGAGCAGATCCATCACATCAGCCAACAGGTTTAGGATATTCTACAAAATTCTAATGCTAAGTATAAGTAGCACCATGATCAACATCGGGTGCCACATAAGTTTCAAGTGGGAGACAAAGTTTGGTTGCACTTGCAGAAAGAACACCTTACATGGCTCCATCAGAAGCTTCGCCCAATCCGTTATGGGTCGTACACCATCATCAAGGTTGTGGGTGACAATTCTTTTGAGCTCAACATTCCCCCTTTCCTTGGCCTTCACACAGTCTTCAATGTGGCTCTCCTTCGACCATATTTCCCACCATTATTGGACACCTTAGAGAGGGAAGTTGAAACCAAAAGAGCTCAACCTTGACTGCATGCAATAGGCATCCAGTGATCATATTGTGGACACACATATCAATGGCACTCGAAAACAAAGGATCCAGCTTTATCGAGTCGTCAAAGCAGGGAAGCTCTTGCACCAAGGCAAGTGGCTCACCCGAGGCCAAATTCAGCATAAATTTCCTCATCTGACAGGGGGAATCAACGCAATGGAGACCATTTCTTCCTAAGGAGGGAGGATTGATCCAGGTGGATATCGGTGGCCACCCACCTTTTCCAACTTGCTCAAAAATGTTTTCTCGCAATTTTGGCAATGTACAATTTTTAGCAGTTTTTAACTTCTGGGGCCATTTTGAGGGCCTAAATGAAGTTTTTTTAGGATCAAGCTTCTCAATGATGGCCAAAGGCTATGATTTATCCCCCAAAATAAATATCCTCGATGATACCTTTCTAACGGGCCATCGTGTGCCTAAAACAATGATCGTATGAAAAAGTTACAACCCCGAGAAGTTGATGTACTAACTTACCCAAACATGGCCCACGTGCCTTTTGGAGCTTCATCTCCTAGGGTTAGGTTTTTGGATGTCTAGGGTTTTTGACATTCCAGTTTATTGTAAAAATTCCTTCAGAGCCTCATTGTAATCATCTTCTTGTGAATGAGCACAGCTGTCACATCTCTTCTCAGAGATAAACCGCCACCATTCCAGCAAACTTGTTTTCCGGTGCATTTTACAGTTTCAGTTTATTTCCTTATTGACTAGAAAACTAGTTTTATTGTATCTATGTTATTATGTGTTAAGCATCTTTTAATAATTTGTATTCATTTCGTTTTTCTCATAAAATCTGGATCACAGTTTGAGATTTTTGCTAATTTTTGCATAATCATTCCCCTTGAGCTGGAGGTCCACACGTGTAATCTTGGTGAATTTTTTCCCTTATGTCCACATGTAAATGTCGCTCTGGACAAAACCCATGTCCCCTATTTTCTTCTAGAATCATTTCAAAATTTCAAATTATTTATAGTACCAGACTGTTGTTGATGCTGGTATCGGACGAGCACAACATTGGTACCAGACGAGCGCAGAATTGGTATCGGGCGAGCTGAGTACCGAATGACATGGAGTGTGGGTACCGAATGACTGTGCATGTATATGTTGACTATAGAACCTTCTAGTACCGTATGACTTGGAGTGTGAGGACAAGATGGACTCCAGTGCAGGTACCGGACGAGCACAACATTGGTACCGGACGAGCTAAGTACCAAATGACATGGAGTGTGGGTACCAGATGAATGTGCAGGTAACGGTTGACTGTAGAACCTTCTGGTACCAGATGACTTGGAGTGCAGTAACATATTGTTTGGACATAGAAACATAGGATTAAATCATCATCAACAAAACTATTGTATAATCATCCTTTTAATCACTAAAAATATGGAAAATTATGTATTAACCACATACGATGAATAGCAAGAGATAATGGAGGTTTATGGTGTAATTAGCGATATATTATTGATGAAATGCAGGGAGAAGGTGTAATGATGAGTGTATTTGTATGGTGGATTAATATGACAAAACTAGAGCCCAACAAAGTGATTCTTTCCATAAGGAGTATTTGATGGTATTACCCTACCTTCAGGTTCCTCTCTATATTCTTTTTTTGTCTATTATGTGAATGCATTTTAGTATTTCTGAAGTTTAGGGTTGCCTTAAATTATCTTTATCTACAAAGGTTCACTACAATCACCCATAGCCCATACCCAACATATTTCCCACTTGAAAAACAAGTGTTAACAATTCCTTTATAGGTGAAGAACCTTCCTTATCAAGTCAATGTAGAAGTGAACATCATAATCGTAATTATTGATTCAATTTCCCTAGATCCACATCAACTTCATGAACTCCTCCTTCCTAAAACACTAGTAAACAAGCCTCCAAGGCTATCAAACAAATCTAAGTAGTCTTCTAGTGATAAGTGCAAGTAAACACACCCACACTCATCCTCCTATACATATTGTTGAACTCCAAACCATGAGTCTAATACAACACAACCAAATTAGGGGTACACATCCCTATGTACAATTTACAACCATACACTTGTTACATGCAACAGCATAAAAAATTTAATATAAGTACAAGAAATTACATAAGAGACCAACCCCAATTGTCGAACCCAACAAATCTTTAGTGACCTTCATGCTCTTTCCAAGAACTACCTCTTGAAAACAATACCATACATTGACATGTATCGTCACACCGTTTGAGGCTCTCTTAGCCATGCAATACTCTTACACTAACCGAGTAACTAGTACGCACTGAGATAGTTCCTCAACACTTAATAATCACCTCACATGTGATCCTCCTTCGAGCTTTTCACACATGCACTAAATTTTCCATGTTGACACACAATTCTCATAAGTTGGCAATGTGGCGGATGGATATATCCACTCCAACATATGCAATACTAGCTACAGGGTGAAAACATGAAAATGGTAACACTGTTGCTTGGATTTGTAGAGAATTACCATTATATTTATGTTCATATTTAAAAAATATTATTTCTGGACATATTGTGTTATAAATGCGATATCTATTAAGTTCGTATACTTTAAAATTTCACTTAACCATAATGAGACACACACACATATTCTGGGATAAATGTGATATTTATTAAGTTCGTATAATTTAAAATTTTAGGTAATCATAATGAGACACTCACACTGTGTGTGTGGGCGCAGAATCTACATAGTATTGCATTGACTAATTTTGTTGATTATTAGGATTTCAGTAATATTTTTTATTATTTATCAAAATATAATAAAAGAAGAAAAAATGGTGTCATATTGACACATTTTTGTGGTATCAATTTTCATGTGATCATTACAAAGAAAATTAAAAATACCTTTTTGAATAGGACACTCTGAGGAAATAAACTCTTTTTTTTTTTAGTAATTTTGATGATATTGAATTTTCATTAAAAGTATTTTGATAACAATAATAAAATTCTTAAGTGATGAAGTTTAGAACAAAAATATTAAAAAATGGTAATTTTTAACAAAAATATAAAATTATTATATCATTACAAATTAGATTCAAAGATGAATTCATTGGTAGCAATTTCTATAAAAGATCTTCAAAAGTGCAAGGATCCACCATTGCTAAATTGCTTCAATTCCTTCTTGGCAACCATTGTTAAAGATATTCAATTCCTTCTTGGACACCGTCCTCTTATGACCAATTTCCATCACCCAAGTCCTTTCACTGTTACTCTTTTGTTGCTTTGCATAAAAAGACTCTCTCAGTCAGAAACCCACTAGAGGCTAAGTGAATTCCACTCCTAGCAGCATGAGAGAGATTAATACAAAGACCCAAAGGGGAGGAAATCCCCCAAGCCACCCTCTTCCACCCTTTATCCTAGTCCCTCAACAATTGTGTGAGTCTCTCAATACTTACACGCCCTTTAATACAATGAAATCAAAATATTAACTTTATTACAATTGTTTCTTTTAAAAAATTAAAATATTTGAAAAAATGGATAATTTTGTACTTTGGAAAGTAATTAAACTATAAAATTGAGGAACTAAAATAAAATGATGCTTATCCTTGGTTTTTTATACTATAAATTTAATTTAAAGTTTTAACAAATTTTAATAAACTTAATTTCAAATTTTTATTTTAAAATTCAATAATTTATTTTTAAAATTATAAATATTTAATTAAAAATTATTATATAATAAATTTCATAAAATAAAACATAATAAGCAACTTTTCATTTTAAAAAAAATATTTCTCTTCATCATAATAAATATGAATATAATATTTATAAATTTATAATTATTAAAAATAAAATATCATATTTTTT
>JZKD02S2180885.1:359187-377228 GCA_000966675.3 Picea glauca
GATGGGTTTGATATCTAATTTGTTTTCCATATTACTGAGGGTCAAATTGTTGGTTAGTTTTTCTTCTAGCTCTTTAATCTTATCTCTCAAGTTGTGATTTCCTTCAACCCCTCCTCCTTGGGTTGATTGTTTATGTTTTTTCGATTTCTTGAATTCTATCCTTCATTGTTTGCAATTCACTCTTGAACCCTAAGAATCTATCCTCTATTTGAGTTTGAATGGTATCTTTGATTTTTTTATCAATCATTGCCTCTAGCTCTATCTTGAGTTTTACGTCTCTTTCTTCACTTCTTTTTTCTAATGTTTCTAACTCTATTTGTATTTTGGCATCTCTCTCTTCTCTTTTTTTTTCTACTGATTCCATATAATCGTAAAGGATCTCTAGGGTGATTTTGGGGGGCCTCCCCTTGTTAGGGTGAGGTTTTGGAATAGGTGGTGGAGTGCTCATATTTAAAAGAAGAGAAAAAAGATGTAACAAATATTATTAAGGATTGACTTTATCTCACAAATCAACTTTTACTTCTAAAACATAAAATAAAAAATAAATAAAATATATTTAAATCTCTTTACCTAAAATTAAAATTGAATCAAAGTAAATAGTGACTCACCTCATTTCAGATGTCCAAATTCTCAACCCTTTGAAGAAGCCAAAAAATAATTTCTGAAGACCACAGAGGAGTCCAGAAAACTACAGAGATTATTCTGGGTAAAAAAGGTAAAAGCTACAAAGATTATTCTCGTTCAAAACCCTAGATATATAATCTTAGAAATAAAATATCTCCTAAAAAATAAATAAACAAATAAGTATTATTCTTGTTCAAAACCCTAGATATATAATCTTAGAAATTAAAATAKTATTTGYGTTGAAACCCTAGATATATAATCTTAATTTCAAAACCGCAGAGATCTACTATGCTCGTTCCAAACCGCGGAGAAATATTAATTTCAAAACCACAGAGAAGTAGTATTCCCGTTCAAAAGCGCGGAGAAATATTATTTCCGTTCAGAACCGCATAGAAATATTATTCCCGTTCAAAACATAAATAATTAAATTATTTATTTAGACAATATTTAGACAATAATTATTTAGACAATATAAATTAATCGGAATCTATTCATTTGCAAACTCCTTTATTTTGTTCTCCTTTCAAAACTATTCAAAGGAACAATATTAAACCATGCTCTAAACATTGAAATATTAAAAACAAACACGAAATAATAATCTATGTTTCCATATTTGGCATAGCCCCAATCAACATTTAGTCACTGAAGGTTTGTATACTGGGCCAAGCCCTGTATTCTCTTCGATGTCACATATCCAGATCTGCTAAACTCTCAAAAAAAAAAAAAAAAAAACAATGTTTCCATACTTAACAACTCTTCTAACTTAAAGCAGCTACTAATCCTTTAATCGTTAGCCATCAAAGATTTGTATAGTGCCCCAACTGGGGCATGCTCTTTAGTTTCACAAACTTGTTTATTATCAACTCCTCCAAACACACTGCCTGCAAAATGTTCGTGGTTTAACCCCAAGAAATATATTAAAAAACCATTTGCGATTCAATCTCCAAATAACTATTCAAACTTGATTGAGAATTGTGGTGAGATATTAATATCGATAAAACATACCAAGATAACACAAAAAGTTTCTAATTACCTGTGATTTTCTTTCACTTTTCTACAATGTGTTTAAATTGCCTTAGGCTAAACCTTCTATGAAATGATGATTTTTTCCAGGGATATTTGTCTAAAAATTCAGTGAGAAATTGTTGCATTCGTAAATTTAAGTGATTATTTATATATAATCCCAGTGCTCCAGGGGTTTTTCAGCATGCTGAATCTATTTGTGCATTCAAAAATGGATTTTGAACAACAAAAAATAGTGTTTCATGTAAATTTATATCGTCGAATTCTGGCGAAAAAAAAACATTTCGTAAAACAACTAGCAAACGTCGTTTAAATTACTTCTAGATGGAGACGGTATTGGTGTGAGGTAGATGAGTGTAGAGGGAGTAGAAGTGTCGAACTTCATCCTGGGTATTCCCAACCTATTATCCACACTCATTTTCCATCCCAACAACATGTCGTTGATGATGCATAGGGGCAAGTGCCTTCTCTCTTATTCGAGAGATTCGTTAATGAGGCACTTGAAATGGGGCTCCAAGTGATTTGAGGATTCCAAGAAAGCGAGAAAATTTCAAATTTGAACTAAGTTGCAATTAACACTGACTTGACAAAGGTGACCCACAGTAAATTCTCTACCTCGCATCCATTACGGCATCGTAACCACTGAGGTGACATGGAGTAATGGTAGACTTGAAAGGAAATGGACGGAAAAAAAGTCTAAAAGTTCGATGACGTCCAATTTTATTTATCAATTTATTTTAAAAAGGTTTTGAAGACTTCAATTTACATTTGTCATATTATTAATAATTATATTAATAGTTATTAATGATTAGATCTATCCAATTCTAATTCAACTTAAAAGAAAAAAATAGGCATTGTTATTATTTCTATTTTGTTTTTAGAATATACATAAGTAATACATTATTATAAGTTTCAAGTATTTTATAATTACATTATCTTTTTTTAGCTAAGTGCAACTACTACTTTAAAATATTTTTAAAAGTAGATATAAAATGCATTATCTATCTTAAGAAATGGAAAACAAACATGATATACATACCCAAGTTTGATCCTTCTAATTTAGTAATCACAATCACCAATTTCCAAGACTTAAATGTCAACTGTTTTGTTTGTAATGCAAGTGGATTGACAAGTACAATGCAAAGTCTAACAAAAAAATATCACCTCAAACACATACAACCAATAAACACTTACTTCACTTAAATATCCACATATTTTCACATTTAGTACCTTAAACTAAACAATCACAAGTCAACTCAAATGTCTCTTACACAATTTTTTATCAAATTTTTATTTTAAAATAATTTCATCATATCTTTATAAAAAATAATATTTTAATATCTCTTAAATCCTTGAATGAAAGAGATCATTTGTCCAAAAAAACAATCAGGTTTCATACACCAATTTGATGTCTAGCTTAACAGTAACCTTAAAATTAGATGATTATTATTATTATAATATAAACTAAACCAATTAATCTTGAATAATGTAAACATTTTCCTATTTAAAAAAATAAAAAATATGAACCACGTGCTAAATATGTCAGCCATCAACCCAACCACTGGAAAACTGTCTCAATGGCGTAATGTATAAATCAACAAGGGTTGCATGGCATCTTAGTCCTTGCCAAGTAAATTTGGAAATGAAGATGATAGTTAACACCCTATAATTATTGATTATGATGATTACTTTGAAACATGAATAATATGCTAACGAATGAACTAGTTTCATAATCTTAAAAGAAATCAACTTCTTAAAATAATTCGACATAGACTCACAAGGGATGGAGAAAGCCTTATTGCTCCATGATGACACAGTTTATAGATTTTTCATAACATCTACTAGACAAAATATCTTACCATGATTTTACTTTAATGTTAAGCTAAGCAACCAAATGCAAATCTTATTTAAAAAATAAAAAATAAAAACATTTCACATTTTATAATATATATTTTAATATATATAATATTTTACTATCTTAATATATATATTATAAAATATAATATACATTTTAATACATAATATATTATAATATTTTATGCGTTAACATATATATATATTAAAATATATAATATATATTTTAATTTATATAATATTATAATATATATATTAATACATATAATATTTTAATGTGTTAACATATATATTATAAAATATAAAATATATATTTTAATTTATATAACATTTTAATATGCTATGACTTGACACATCCAAAACAAAACATCAACATCATTTTTGGATATGGAGATTTATATTGGGAAATGTAAATTTTAAAAAATATTTTATTGTGGTGGTGTAATAAGTGTTATATATGTTGTACAACCAATTAGAATTGTTGTTATTGATTATGTAATTAATTTTAAATATTGAAATAAGTGAAGGCAACAATAATACTTGAAATATATTAACCAATTAGAGATGAGAAAAATAAATACTTTTACTATATCAAAAAATATATATTTATTTTCTTAAGTTAAACATTACATTTTACAAACAGATTTAAAATATAAAGCAAATTAATGTCAAATCAATAACAAACTCTTGCTATAGTCCTGCTTTGGCAGGGACTAATAATACTAGTAGACTGTCTCAATGGCCATTTGTGTAATGTCTAAATCAATAATACTAGCACACTGTCTCAATTTAAAAACAATCTCTTGGCCATTGGTGTAATGTCTAAATCAATAATAAAAGAAAGAAAAAGAAACCAAGAGTCTTTTTCTTGACATGTTTGTGTGTTTTCCCACGCATTTCATAGTCTCCAGATTCCCAAGGTATTAATCTTCTTATCATTTTATTCGTGGAAGCAGATTCTCGGGGTATTAATCTTCTTATCATTTCATTTTTGTAAGCATACTACACAACCCCGGATTAGCACGTGGTGGCCAAGGTGCATAGGAGGTCATTTCAGTCAACTTCTTTAGTGGGGTTACACTTTCCTTGAAGCATAAGAATAAGCATAAAGCACGCGGAAAACAAAGTTGAAAGCATGTGGAAAAAAAGTTGAGTGGCTTCGTATAGTTCCACCTTTCAACTATATACAAAAATATATATCATCTAGGTACTTTGATTCACTAATTCAAGCTATACTGCGATGGGATGCTAAGGGTACTATAGAGGAGTCCAAGATCTCATATGAAGAATTACGTGTCTAGGGAAATTAATTTTAAATTTGCAATATTTACACTTACATGAAGAGTTTGAAGTTGAATCTAAATAACAATGTATAGAAGTATCTAAAGGATATTTCTAAGATGGTATAACAATAAAGAAGAATATGTAATGTTGCATTAACTATATGTTGAAGAATCAATAGCTAAGGTCATTGTATTTTGTCATCTTAAAAAACGATAATTATTAGGGCAAAGTTGTGAGCATCAATAAACTTATTATGGAACAACATGAAATTAGAAAGGAAGTCAGTATAAAGGTACATGGAGAACTAAATAAATCCATGGAGATATCAAAGTATCACAACAACAACAAGGAACCAAAGGAGAAACCAGAATAAGGATCAAGGTGGTAAGGCCACAATTGGATCATATGTCCACATTTCACTAGGATGGATGGATGCTTGTGCCTGGTACCAGTGGACTACATTGCTTAGAAAATAATATTGTATGGTTTCCACTCATGTTTCTATATATTTTAACCTTGTACAATATTTTACTGCAAACAAACTTTCAATAAAAGAACATAAAAGATACAATGGAAAATACACACATTACACAGAGATTTTTCCCCTGGAAACCCAAACCGAGAAAACCAACATATTTTATATTCATTCATAGTGATACATTGTTTACAATACAGTATACATATAGGAGCCAATGACATCCAAAACTCTAACTCAATTACTTGGATTAGTCAACAACCCTAATCTATTAACATGGAATAGAAACCATCGGCAAAAACCATGTGCTGAAAAACCACCCAACAATGGACATGAAAATCGAGGCGACACAAAAAATGAGGTAAAAATGTGACACGTTTCCCTAGGAATTTTGTTTCTCGAGGACGTTGCCCCTGCACGCCCGATGCAATGTAGCAGACACTATGGATAGTCGTGAAAAGACTATAACACATACCCAACATTCTCCCACTTGTTGTTTTCTTTGCATACAAGGGGTTACAGGGTTACATAGTCAACAATCCAGGGAAACAATGCCCATGGATCCTCTACACCAAGAGAAATTCCGAGTTCTCACAGATTTTGTTAATGAATTTGCAACATTCTTCAAAGTGTTCACCTTCATCAGCAACACTTTCTTTTCTTCAACCATGTCTCTCGCAAAGAGATATTGAATATCAATATGCTTTGTCTTTGAATGATAAGTTGGGTTCTTTCCAGAAAAATTACACTCTGACTATCACAATCTATCCTTATATCTTGTTGTACCAACCCAATACCTGAACACAATCTTTGTAACCATATTGTTTCCTTATTTGCATGTGTTTTCCATGTATTCATCTTTTTTAGTTGAAAGTGCCACTACAACCTCTCGTTTTCTCATACAACTAATTTCTCCTCCAAACAAGTTAAACACATACCCGCTTGTGGATCTCCTACGATCCAGATCTCCAGCCCAATCTGCATCCACAAAGCCATGCATGTCCAACACTCTATTAAATTCTGGTCTTCCTTGGTAGCACAATCCATAGCTAGCAGTGCAACGAAATACCTGAAAACTCTTTTTATTGATGTCCAATGCTCCTTCCCTAGTTTTGACATATAACTTCTCAAAACTCCCACTGCATGTGAAATGTTCGATCTAGTACAGACCATTACATACATCAAACTACCAAATTCACTCACATATGGAACACGAGACATGTCATCCTTGTCTTCCTGTGTCTTGGGACACTGATCTGTAGATAAATGTACACCAACAAGAATAGGGACCCTGACCAGTTTACATCCCTTCATATTAAACCTCTGCAATATTGTATCTACATATTTTCTCTGATTTAACCATAGTTTCCACTTTTTTCAATCTCTTTTAATTTCCATTCCCAAAATGAAATTTGAAGCACCGAGATCCTTCATGTCAAATTTAGAGGAGAACTGAGTTTTTACATACTGGATAATCTCCTTGTTGTTTCCTATTAACATGTCATCCACATACAAGACCAAGCAAATCAAATGATCACTGATTAATTTAAAATACACACAATGATCCTCTTTGCTTCTTGTGAAGCCAAGTTCCATCATATAAGTATCAATTTTTTGATACCACATCCTTGGTGATTGTTTTAAACCATGCAGGGACTTTTTCAGCTTGCATACTAGTTCGTTCTTTCCCTTCACAATAAATCCTTCTGGTTGCTTCATATAGATTTCTTCTTCCAGATCCCCATGTAGGAATGTTGTATTCACATCCATTTTTTATACTTCAAAATCAAATGCAACAACAACAAATAACATAAATCTTATAGAAGTTAACTTGGCAAAAAGATAAAAAAATCTCACCAAAATCAATTCCCTCAACCTGGGAATAACCCTTTGCTACTAATTGAGCTTTGTATTTCTCCACTTTTCCTTCTGCATTCAATTTCTTTTTAAATACCCATTTGTTGCCAATGGTATTTCTTCCAGTTGACAACTCCACTAGATCCCAAGCCTCATTCTTATCCAAGGCTGCCATTTTTTCATCCATGTCTTTTTTTCAGAGCTTTCCATCATCTGAATCCACTGCCTCCCTGAAAGTTCTAGGATCATCATCAGTAATAGACAAAGAAAAATTTGAATGGAAATTAGATGGAGTATACCTTTCTGATAGCCTTCTTTCTTGAATTGATCTCTTCAATACTAGAGTATGAGGATCTTCTTCTTGTGATTCTTGTTTTTCTGTAGAGTCTGATTCATTGTCCTTTAAATCAAACTCGATTTTCTCTAGTTCTTCCTTACTTGGTAGGACTTCCTGTTTAACAACATCCTTCGTTTATCTAAATACCACATCTCGGCTATACACAACCTTCTTAGTTTATGGGTTCCAAATCTTATAACCTTTGAGACCATCTTTATACCCAATAAAGATACACTTTTCAACCTTCTTATCTAGCTTACTCTTGTTTTCCTTTGGAACATGAACATAGGCCTCACAGCCAAATACCTTGAGATGTGTGAGAAAAGGTTTCCTACCTGATCCGAAAACTGGTTGAGTACTACTCTCCCAAATGTTTACAATGTGAGGATCTTTAAATTGACTATGGATTATACAGGTTTTATTGAGCATATTAGTTCATTTATCATAATGCATTAAAACACATAAACATAAGTAAATGAACATAGAATAGAAAAAACCACATAAAGGCAAATAAGAGAGAAAACCGATGTTGATAACGAAGTTCACCCCTCCACCTCTGGGGCTACGTCTCCAGACCTGCTCCAACTAGAATGCAGATCTTCTATATTCCTTCTTCAAAGTTAGCTCTCAAAACTCTCTTACATTCAAGGACTATGGCTCTTCATTATCTCAGCACTATGGCTTTCAATAGCTAAGCACTCTCTCCTCCTCCCCTCAACATGGCTCACATAAGGAATATATATAGTTTTTCCTTACTCACTCTCCAACTAAGAGAATTAATTACAAGATACACAATTGTAGGATCTGATTACAAAGAAGGAAAAACAAGATCCTTAAAAGTAGGATCTTCAACCATCTTAAGCTTAAAAATGGAAAAGTTTCAAAACTACCCAAATACTTTCCAACCATGTTGTTGATTCTCTCAACCTACAATTGAGAAAAAAATGGCAAATTGGTGTGAGGTGGTTTCTCACATGAAAACTAATTTCCATAATTAATAAATGAATAATATGTGAGACAAATTTTCTCTCACAAATATTAATCATTTAATTACAAGTGAATAAATGTATGATTTATTAAAGCTCATAAAATGCATAATTAAATGCATGAGCACTTTATAAAGCATTAATCAAACTAATATGAAAAATGCATGAAGTATTTTTCCCACAAATGCATAATTAAATGTGTGAGAAATAAAACTCAAGAAAGCATCATTTTAATCCACTTAAACACTTTTGTCACCACCTTAAAATCAACATGGCGCAAATTAAGAAGTTCTTTCACGTGCGGAGATCCATTCGAATCACTACCAGTCCATACCTCTTTTGGAGTCTTGTCATCCAATGCTAATGAGGGTGATCTGTTGACCAGATAACATGCAGTACCCACTACCTCTTCCCATAATTCTTTCCCTAACCCGACACCACTGAGCATGCACCTTGATTTTTCCATCAATGTCTTGTTCATCCTTTCTCCAACTCCATTCTGTTGAGGTGTATATGGAGTATTCTTCTTCCTTTATATACCGCACTTCTTACATAATTCTTTGAATTCATTCCTGTGGAACTCTCTGCCATTATATGTCCTCAGAACCTTAATTCTTTTCTTTGTTTGATTCTCAACAAAAAAATTAAACTCTTTAAACTTGTCAAAGACTTCATATTTATTCTTAAGAAAATATATCTAAATATTCCTCGAGAAGTCATCTATAAATGAGATATACTACACAGATTTTCCCAATGATGGAATGGACACAAGTCCAAACACATCACTCTGAACTAACTGTAAAATTATTTCTTCCCTCATTGCACAAGAGGGGAATCTTACCCGTTTTTCTTCCCATATACACAATGTTCACAGAAATCAAAATCCAGAGAGTATTTGTACAT
Source organism: Picea glauca (assembly GCA_000966675.3). Taxonomy (NCBI): domain Eukaryota; kingdom Viridiplantae; phylum Streptophyta; class Pinopsida; order Pinales; family Pinaceae; genus Picea; species Picea glauca. The sequence continues at coordinate 368,531 of JZKD02S2180885.1, forward strand.
ACTTTCAACCATACCTTTATCGTATAGTAGTTAAAAACCATTCTCTCTGATATACCCTAGTCTTTGATGCCACAGCATAACCTTTTTCTCCATAGACTATAGGAGTTCTTTCTTCTTCAACTCCAATATCAGCAACAATGGAAATATTACACCCATAACTAATAGTTCTTCCATGCAACTTATACAGAGTTCCAAACCAAACTTCCTTCAACAACACTATTGCTCCTTGAACCATCCTGCAGGTTTCCTTTTCAAATATTGTTTTTACCCCTCCATCGTCCATTTTTCGTACATGAATAAAATTTATGGCCAATCCTGGGATGTGCAGAACACCAGGTAGTGTTCTAATCCTTCCATCTATGAGCCTTAACTTGATGTTTCCTCAACCTATGATTCTGGTTGTCGAGTCATCACCTAAGAAAACATTACCTCCATCATACCTTTCATATTCACAGAACCATTCCTTGTGGGGAGTCATATGAAAGGATTCACCTAATTCAACCAACCATGTCTCATGATCTGCATGTGTGCTTGCAGAAGCCAAGTACACATCCCCTCCTTCTTCCTTGGAGGTCTTTTCTTCTGTAGATGGAGATTCTTCAGATCCCTTCTTTTTCTCAACTTTGGATCTAAACTGCTTCTTGTAGTGCCCTTCTTTTCCACGTCTCCAACATACCTTTACAAACTTTCCAGAAGACATAGATCTTCCCTTAGACTTAGATCTCCCAATTGAGGACTTATATCTATTTCTTTCCTAGGAGCATCCTGATTCCTCTTGCAAATAATGCATTTGTGTTCTATCCTTCCATGTTCTTCCATATCATCTCCTCCAACAAAAGGGATGAGACCACTTCATCAAAATTCAAGGAAGTTGTATTACTACCTATGGCCACAAACAAACTATCCCATGATTCTGGTAAATATCACCGTAAACTAATACACTTATTTTCATCTAAAATTTTAATCTCAACAGATACTAACTCACTTACCACAGTATTGAAGGCATTCAAATGCTCTGTCACCAAGTCTCCTTCTCTCATCCTCATTTTATTAAACTTCTTTCTCAGGAATAGTTTATTTACTAGGGACTTAGATTAATACAACTTCCCCAACTTATCCCATAAATATTTGGTTGTAGCTTCCTCTGACACATTCAGTAACATTGAATCTGAGAGACACAATCAGATTGTGCTCTTCGCCTTTCGATCCAACTTTTTCCAGTCATTTGTTGAAGTTCATGTAGGTGCAGTACCTAGATCCACCGCGATACACTGATCTCTGTCCACCAATAGATCTTCCATCTTGAGCTTCCACAACTCAAAAATTTTCCCATTAAACTTCTCAATCTCCATTTTCGAACTACTCGCCATTTCTTTTCACATGAAAAATAAATACCACAGATCTCCCACTGTGACAAGGCTTATCACAGCCCCGAGCCAAAACCTTGACCACACAGGCGCCCCTTTGAAGCCAACCAAGCTCTGATACCAAGTGTAGATTTTAACCTTTGAAAAAATTTTAACGCAAAAAAAATTTCAAAAAAAAAAAATAAAATATACAATGGAAAAAACACCCCTTGGTGGAAAACTGGGGGGGGGGGGGGTTAATCAGTTTTTATTGTGCTTAAATAATTATGCCCATTTTAAACTCTTTACAGAACACTCAATGATGATCACAATAATGCAGGGAACTAAGTAATAGAATATTCAACATCAATCACACACATGAAATATGCATAGATATATATTTCATGAGGAAACCCATAAAGGGAAAAAACTCTTCTTCTTTATATGATAAGTAATCTTTATTTTCTGTACATTATCATTCTTATGAGCACCAACTCATTGTGAAGCTACCACCTATGTTTTACAAGTTGCAACTTGCTGAGAGAAACAACTCTCCGGTTTCTCTATCACCTACTAGAAGGAACCACAAACTCCCTGAGTGTTCTAGCACCAATTGGATGGAAGCACCAACTTCCAGTTACACAGGCACCAACCTGTATAACAGATAACAATAGTTCTCCCTTGCACCTCCCTGCCACCCTGGTTTTTCTAGCTGCAACCAGACGAAAGCTACAGCTCCCTATGTTCAAGCACCCACTTGAAACTCAAAGGACAACAGTCCTCCCTAGAACCTCCTTACCACTCTGAAATATAAATCTTTTCTTTTCGTAAATTTATCATAGTGATACAATATTTATCAATGGCTTACCAGTCTCATCATTGTTCTGCTACACTGCTCTGCTCTTCCTGCATCAGTGTCTTCCTACACGCCTCCCTTGTGCTCTCTGTTCTTCTTCTTTATCTCTGATATGGTCTATTATAGCTCCATCTCTCCTCTACCTCTTGCATCCTCTATCCTTTGTTCTGGTTCTTCATATACCTTCTTCTATGCTCTACTCTCTTTTTCTCCTGCACAACCAACAACCCCCTGTTCATCTTCTCTTCTGACTTTTATGCTCTATGCATACACTGCATTACTTTTCGTTGAACCTCTTCTCTGCTCCTTTTCGGCTGCATACTACTACCTTCTACACTCATGCATCAGTTCACCAAAAGCACATTATTTGCATGTCTTTATCATGCTAAGTCCTTGACTAGATCATCCTGGCAACTCTTCATATTATTTGGCGGTTATACCAAATCTGTTCATCATCAGTGGGTGTTATCCTAAGATTCCTTGGCTTCTCTGGTAGTCACAACTCTTCATCTTCTCTGTCAGTTACAACCATTCATCTTTGGCTTCTTTTTCTTGTAATCCTCTTCCTTCACATGACCACTGGCGGTGACCAAATGCTTATTCAAAAGGTGCTTCCCAAACTCAGTCTTGTGAACACTAGCTTCGTTTCTTGATATGACCTTGGGCGATGATCTTCACATGACCATGCTATTGCGAGTGTGTCCAAAGGTGGTTTGAATCAAACTTATTTTCTCCCCGCAATTTACCTCGAGCTAACACATACCCTTTCATCAAAATCGTGGTTTCAATTGTGGCCCACTTAAGAAAAAATAAGACCTGAACATGTTCCAGCCCCATAATGCCATGGGAACATCGATCTCACGATATTGACAGTGCTCCTGAATGGACGGTTCATATATTTCCTTTCACGATATGTGGATAAGATCTAACCTCCCTAAATCAATGGCTAAGATTTACTTCATGATCCGAGCTTCGAGAGTTTCAAATCTCAAACCTCGCTTTTCCCATATGACTATCTTTCGGAGTGGAAGATCTATTGACACCTGTCTCCCTAAATCTATGATCAGTATTTCATCCATTAGTCCGGCCTTCGGGACTTTCAATTCTCAAACTTTTCTTGCTCCTGGAGCATTTCACTTGGAGTACACGATCTAACGACACATGGTTTTCTCGAATCAACGGTCACAATCCCTTCGGGTATTCAGGGTTCGGAGATCTCAACTTTCCAACCTTTCAACCTTCCTTTTCTTTTTCTTGGAGCTAAAAATCCACTGACATGTGTCTATTTCATATAAACGGTCACAATCCTTTCGCGTCTACAGACTTCAGAATTCTAAAGTCTCAAATTTTCACTATAGTATAATCAATAGATGAGAATGCTCCCGAAGTGATCTTTCAGATCAGATGACCTATGTCCACTTTGGGACTTCGACATTCAACACTTTGGAACTTTGGGCAAGTGTTGGTTGTAAATCTCTCGAAGTAAAACTCCCGGAGTGATGTCACTTACTTACGTCACTTGATGATGTGTCATGAGCCTAGTAGCTACCATGTGTCACTCGATTTGTGATTTGCACATACCTTAAATGTTGAATCAATTTGACACTTTTCATTTTCTGATTGCACCACGTGTCCTTGTTGACGTAGTCTTACTGACGTGGATATTCATTCACTTTAGGACTTCGGCCTTTGAGACTTCGGATAATTTGACTTTTCAGGTTGTTAATTCTTTCGAAGTGCGAATCCCCGAACAATAACCTCCTCACAACTTTTAGACATGAACTAATTGTTGCTCGTCGATTATGTTCTTAGATTGATGGCTCAATCTTTCTACGATGCTACTTTTCTAGATTATCATGTCCTTCCTCTTTAAAATGATCTGACGATTGAAGTTTACTTCGGATGATCCTATGATCAAGGATTCATTTCGGCCCTCCAGGTCTCCGGACTTTGGAGATTTCAAATCTCAAACTGACGCTTTGGATCAGACGGCCCAGATTCACTTCAGACGATATGATGCTTGATATCTTCTTTGGATGATCTAATGACTGATATTTATTTCAGATGATCCGATGGTCAAGGATTCATTTTGGCTCTCTAGGTATTCGGACTTCAAGGATTTAAAATCTCAAAGTTAAACTCTCGAAGTGATTTCTCCGGAGCTTAACCTCCTCACATCTTTATACCCAAAATGAATGATGTTCATTGGATCAAGATCTTAGATCAACAGCCCAATCTGTCTGTGATGCAGCTCTTCTAGCTTATCCTATCCTTCCACATAGAATGATCCAACGAATGATGTTTACTCCGTCTCTCCAGCTCTCCGAACTTCGGGGATTTCAAATCTCAAACTGAAAATTCTCGAAGTGATTTGCTCCGGATTTGTGGATCGTGTGCCACATGTCAGTTTTGATGATGGATGGTCCCTGCTAACTTTGGGGCTTCGAGAATTTGGCAGGTCCTCTCTCCTATTCTCATCCAAAGGCTTAACCTTCGTGCATTTATTTTCAGATCCAACGACTGTTGATCCTCATCACTCAGATCCAACGGATGGGATCTGTTCCTCTCTTGTGCACTCGTTCCTCTTGTCTGGACTCTGATCTAACAGTACAGATTCTTCACAGTGTTCGATCCAATGGCCACTATCGCTCCTCCTCTTGAGCTTTGGCAATGAATTTAACCTCGGCCCTAGTGCATGCTTGCACTTTGTGTGCAACTCTGTGTTATTCCTCCTAAGATTTGATTCCTTCTGCACATTTTGCCTATAATCATGCCATCATCATTGTTTTTCTTGTCATCAATGACAAGCACACTCTGCTTCATTTTTGTTCTTGCCATCAATGAAAAGCACACCCTGCCAGTAAACATGCCAACAATCTCCCCCTTTGGCATTGATGGCAACCCTAAAAGGATGCACTATTCTGCTTGGTCCTCCAACTATAGCATCCATGCCTTTTCTCCCCCTTTAACATCAATGTCAAATAAAACATGCTCCCCCTGAGTTGTTGCAATAATTTTCGGAGTTATCAAGTATTCAACCAACACATACTCCCCCTGACACAATGGACTCTCGTAGGTGAGAGAAAGGATGACACCCAGCTTCTGACAGTTAGTAAAGATGTCTGCAATTTGTTCTATGGTTGGAATGTAACGAACCTGAATAATCTTTTTGGTGACCTGCTCTCTCAGAAAATGGTAATTTATGGGGATGTTCTTGGTCTTGGAATGAAATACTAGATTCTAGGACCTATTCATCTTCAAGTTCATCTATGTCCTCTGCAGTATACTCAATATTGCTCATCTCTCTTACTGAGACTCCTTCACCAACCTTTTCTTTTCATAACTGATTGGCTCCCTCTATGTTTCTAAAGGTTATATCATTCTGACAAGGTCTCTCCTCCTTTTATCTCTACAGGATGTCATGTATATCATTTTTTACATCAGAGTGTTGTTGTTGTAGATGTCGATGTCCTGCTAGAACACTGCGCAATTGAAGCTCATATTTTTCAAACAACCCTTGGATCTGCCCATTGATTCTCATCGATATCTAACCAGATGTATCCATATTTAACCAAGATGCTTCTTTAATTTACTTTTTCTCTAAAGTCGTCTAAGAAACTTTATACTATGCTTGTCACATGACTGCAATTTTTTTTATGATGCCTACAATCCAAGGCTTTTATGACCATATTCATCACAAGAAAAAACAATAACCGCTACAAACACTCTCATACCTCCTTTGATTCATCCATGAAGGTTTCTCTCTTCTAAACTTACTTTGAGGTGTATGAGTAGCTTATGGATGTCTTCCTTGATGCGATCTTCTAAATATTGTAGTATTACTTTCATTCTTTGAACATGAAGAACCTGAGTCATACCTACTTTCCCTTTTTACAAATGAAGGACTTGCATCAAGTTTCTTAGGAATATTGATTTCTTCCTTGTTGTATCCAAGACCATATTTGTCATTTGGTGATCTCTGACTATCCAAGATCTCATCCAGGGTCATGGAGTTGTTCAAGAACTTGATTTGGGTGTTTGACTTCTCAACCTTCTTTCTAAGATTCACAATTTCTTCTTCCAGCTTATGACATGATTCTTCTTCTACTTCTTCAATGGGATAAATGATAAAATAACATTCTTTTGTTGTATCTGAGTCTTATTCTTTACTTGCAGAGGAGCATTCAATACCAACATTATTATCTATCCTTATGCCTTTACTTATAGACAAAAACTTATCCTTGTCCTCAGTCATGTGATTGGAACATCCAGTGTCTATATTCTAGGAGTCCTTTTGTTTTTGAGCTGAAAGTACTAGACCACATTTTTCACTATCTTTCTTTTTCCATGTGCTGGCATTTATAGTAAAGAGATTTATCCTTGGATCTTCCTTGTAATTCTTCAGATGTCAATTTGCAGCTTTGTGGCCGAAGTTATGACAGTTATAACATTCGAGCTCATTTTTCAAAAGATCAAAGTGATTGGTGCAACTTTGTCTACTCATTGGTTGTTTAGTTCTATGTTGCAAAGAATGTTTATTTCTTGATCTCCTCAGTTGCATGTCTCTAAACTTAATTTGAAAATTTGCAATCTTATGACCAAAATTAGAGCAGTAAAAACAGTAACCACGGAATAAATTTTGGTACCTGAAGGATGGCCTTCTTCTTGGCATTTGTTTCTCCATCTTTTGATATCTTTGCTTTTCATCAGGGATCATATTGCCTTTATTATCTTTTGGTGACAGAGTACTCACATGGTATTTTTATTTGCTGACTTGGAACTTGATCATATTTACTGGCTCTTTTCTTTCTGTCTGTTTGTTGCTTGAACCACTTACATAACCTAAAACAGTCTTCAAAAAAGGAGATATTTGTTTGCTCAGAATGACATTTATTTCTGCTGAGGCTTTAATGCATGGAAGATTTTGGAGATACAATTCTTTAAACTTCTCTATCTCTTTTATGGTTTTTACTACCTCTTCTTCCAAGGTTTCACATCTTTCCTTCTTCTCTGATAAGTGTTGTTTCAAAATGTCCTCTATTTTCTTTTCTTCTTTTAATTCCACTTTTAGAAGGGCAAAGTCTTCATTAGGTTTTTTATTGTCTTTCTTGAACTGTATCAGCAATTGTTTTTTCTTTCTCGAACTGTCTGAGTCTGTCAATCTCTTCCAAAGCACTGATCAGCTCTCCTTCCAATTCAACCACAACTTCTTCATTGTTAACATCACTTCCTATTCTTTTATTATCATAATCCTCTTTGGAAATAAGCATGAAGTCATTTACCTTATCTTCACAAGAAGAGTCACTATCTGTGTCTCCTGAAGAGTCATCATTGTTTACACATAAACTTTCCTTTTTATCAAATCTCTTGGATTTTTACTTCTCTTCACCTACAGAGTTTTGGTCCTTCTTCTTGTGTGGACACTTAGATGTAAAGTGACCTATCTTTCCACAGTTAAAACATTTGAAGGGAAACTTGCCTTGGTACTTTCCTGACCCTTTATTTAGTCTTCTCACAAATTTTTCTTCAATTTCATCAGGCTCAGAATCCTCATTCTTATCCGCTTTAAATGATGATTCTCTAGTGGTAGATTTATCTTTACTAATCCTCATTTCATAAGCAGTTAGAGTTCCTAGGAGTTGATCAATAGACAGAGTCTTAAGATCATGCAATTCTTCTATTGCAAAAAAAATTGGATTGAATCTATCAAGCAGAGATCTTAAGATCTTCTGAACTAATAATATGTCCTCAATCTTGTCACCAAGACCCTTCATGGCATTCAAAATCTCCTCAACTCTTAAGGAAAAATTATTAACTCTTTCATCCTCATTCATCTTTATTTGTTCAAACTGTAATCTATAGGTTTGAATCTTGGCATCTTTTACATTCTCATTACCTTCATAACTGCTAATGAGTTTGTCCCACATTGCTTTGGCAGATTCTAAGTGCATAACTTTTACAAATTATGCTTTTGCAAGCCCACTCAGAATAACATTCATAGCCTTAGCCTTGAAGCTGAATTCTAGCTTTTCATCCTTAGAAGCTAGTGCAACTGGCTTTACATAACCAGAATCTACCACATCCCAGACATCTGCACCTAAAGCCATTATGTAGGTTCTCATCCTAACTTTCCAGACGGCAAAGTTTGTTCCATTGAACAAAGGGGCTTTATTGGTTGAATTTCCTTCATGGCTAGTCATGTTTAAGCTCTAGGATCTACCCTTAGATAAAAGGAACAAGATTTGATACCAGTTGTTGGACAACTGAGAGGGGGGGGTGAATGAGTTGTTACTGTTCTTAAACAATTATGCCCATTTTAAACTCTTTACAGAACACTCAATGATGATCACAATAATGCAGGGAAGTAAGCAATAGAATATTCAAAATCAATCACACACATGAAATATACAGATATAGATATTTCCTGAGGAAACCCATAAAGGGAAAAACCTCTTCTTCTTGATATGATAAGTAATATTTATTTTCTGTACATTAT
>JZKD02S2180885.1:406612-421398 GCA_000966675.3 Picea glauca
GAGCTTGTTGACTGGTCAGTAACCTTTTGGGGACCAAAAGGTCTTATTGTGGGGAGTTGTGATCCGTAATCGGATACAGAAGCCTGACAGGGCTTGAAAAATGCTCAAAAATGAAAGTGCTCGGAATGCGACAAAACCTATGTCATAGCGTCTGTCTCATCTTCATGATTCCAGTGGTATATTTACTTTGTCAAACGAGCTCTGTATGGAGAAGATATCGTGATCTATTCGATAAGTGAAACAGGCAAAAAAAATTGTTGACTGTGTAGTCCGTATGGACGCTGACGTGGCATGTCCATACAGGTGACACGTGGTGGCTCCAAGAAGTGACATGTGGCAGGCAGATTTGGAAATTTGGGCATACAACTAGACCTATCCCGAGGTGACACGTGTCACCACTGAAAGGGTGACACCTGGCACAGGTGACATCAGCAACTGATGTGGCAGGCTGATAGGGCAGACGTACGGCAGATGACATGGCGTATGATGATTGGTAGGCATGGTCAAATCAGATGGTGACATGTGGCATTTCATTGGCTAATGGTAAGGTGCCATGTGGCCCAATCATGGGCTGCCACGTGGCACCCCTTTATTGGTTGTTGGTCTATTGGTTGATGTTCAAAATTTTTGTAGTTCATCGGATTCGAACCGGGGACCTCCCACACCGGATATGCCTTATCAAAGTCTGACTAACCAATGCGCCATGCTATGTTTCTTAACAATCATATGATACAATATTTATTTAAGTTTGATTATGTGTATGTTGGCGCAGTGGTCGGGCCGGGGCTTAGCCCCGGCCCGTGGTTGTATTACATTAACATGTGACCATGTAAACGGAGGGCTGGAGTGGGGTTTTAAACATAGCGTGGGTTTTACATATGGTAAGCCCGCGGTTTCCGTTTGTACATATGACCATGTTATAGTGCGTGGGAGTGTGATTCAAATGGAGCCTCAGTCCCGTTATATGCCATATGACCCCAAATATAACGGTTGGCATTTTTAAATGTGGTTTAAATGGTTTTGAATGCGCATGACACTTGGTGCTTGGTCATTGGCCCGCTAAAACGGTTAGCCCTTTTTGCACTAGCCCGAGGTCTTATGGACCTTCATGTGCCCGAGTGCTAGGCGGTTAGGGGCTGGAGGCGCCCTAACCGTCCTACGGTTTGCACCGTTGGCATGGTTGCGCCTGGTGCCAGGTTTTTGCGCTTAAATAAGTGTGTGTGCTAGGTTTATGGAATGGGGGTGCGTTTTGTAGAACCAGTGACAACAAGCTTGAAGGGAAAGACTTCAAGGAGGCTTAACTTCTTTGTTTTTTGACCGATTGAGGTGCCGAAAGAGCCCAGATAGGGGTTTTTGGATGCTCTGAAGCCATAGGAGTAGTTAGAACAGAGTTATACTAGAGGGAAACCAAGATAAGTCCATTTTGAGGCATAGAAGATTTTGAGGAGGAGACGCTGTCAGAACATTTCTGGGAGCTCCGGACGTCCGTTTTGCGTGTCATTTTCTTTGCATGGTTCTAGAGATTTGGAAGAACATGACCAGATTAGTCTTGCATCCATTTGGCATTGTAGTGATGTACTTTTGAGTTTTTGAACAGAAATAAAGAAGCCTCCCCCACATAGAAAAGGCTCGGAGACGTAGGCAAAGTTGTGCCGAACTCCGTTATCAATCTGCGTGTTATGGTTTGTTGTCTTATATTTCATTTCAGATCTGTAAATGTGTATATGGCTGTTATAATTCCTCTTCTTTCCTCATTCTTCACTAAGTTTTCTCAAATGGTTAATTAACGCATGCAAAATTAAAACTCAACCATAAGTCATTAAAAGATCTGATGGATCACTCTTGCAGAAGCATGACCTCATCTCAGACAACATCATTCCATCGTGGGGGAAAGGTAGCGCATGATAGCTTTCCATCTTGTACAATCTCGAGCTCATCTCGGACGACATCATCCCACGCTAGGAAAAAGCTAGTGCATGCTAGCTTTCGATCTTGCACAAGCACAAGCTCATCTAGGACAACATCATCCCACCATGGGGGAAAGCTAGCACTTGCTAGCTTTCCCTCTTGCACAAGCATGAGTTCATCTCGGACAACATCATCGCATCGTGGGGGAAAGCTAGCTCGTGCTTGCTTTCCCTATTCCACAAGCACGAGGTCATCTCGGACAACATCATCCCACCATGGGAATGCTACTTTTCCCTCTTGCAGAAGCACAAGCTCATCTCGGACAACATCATCCCAATGTGGGTGAAATCTAGCATGTGCTAGCTTTCCCTCTTACACAAGCACAAGCTCATCTCGCACAACATCATCTGTCGATGTGGGAAAGTTAGTGCATGCTAGCTTTTCCTCTTGCACAAGCACAATCTCATCTTAGACAACATCATCCCACTGTTAGGGAAAGGTAGCGCATGCTAGATTTCCCTCTTGCACAAGCAGGAGCTCATCTTAGACAACATCATCCCATTGTGAGGTAAAGCTATCTTGTGCTAGCTTTCCCTATTGCCCAAGCACGAGCTCATCTCATACAACGTCATCCCACCAAGGGGGAAAGCTAACGCTTGCTATCTTTCACCCTTTCACACGCACGAGCTCATCTTGGACAACATCATTCCACTATAGGGGGAAGCTAGAGACTGCTAGCTTTCTCTCTTGCACAAGCATGAGCTCATCTCAGAGAAAAACATCCCACCATGGGGAAAATCTAGTGTGTGCTAACTTTCCCTCTTGCACAAGCACAAGCTCATCTTGGACAACATCATCCCACTGTGGGGGAAATCTAGTGTGTGTTATTTCTCTCTTGCACAAGCATGAGCTCATCTCAGACAACATTATCCCACCATGGGGAAAATCTACCGTGTGCTAGCTTTCCCTCTTGCACAAACATGATTTCGACTCGGACATCCTCCCACTAGACAACAACATCCCACGAGGTGGTGAAGCTAGCGCCGGCTAGCTTTGCCACTTGCGCAAGCTCAGCTGAGAGAACAGCATCCCACCATAGGGGAAAGCTCGAACGTGCTAGATTTGCCTCTTGCACAAGCACGAGCTCATCTCGGACAACATCATCCCATCGTGGGGGAAATCTAGTGCGTGCTAGCTTTCCCTCTTGTACAAGCACAAGCATAAGCTCATCTTGGATAGCATCATCCTACCGTGGAGGAAAGCTAGTGTGTGCTAGCTTTCCCTCTTACACAAGCATGAGCTCATCACAGAAAACATCATCCCACTATGGGCGAAAGCTAACGTGTGCTAGCTTTACATCTTGCACAAGAACGAGCGCATCTCATACAACATCATCCCACCATGGAGGAAAGCTAGTGTGTGTTGGCTTTCCCTCTTGCACAAGAAGGAGCTCATCTCGGACATCATCGACCCACCGTGGGGGAAATCTAGCGCGTGCTACATTTCCTTCTTGCACAAGAACGAACTCATGTCGAACAATATCATCCCACTGTGGGTGAAAGCTAGCGCGTGATAGCTTTCTCTCTTGCGCAAACACGAGCTCATCTCGGACACTATCATCCCACCATGGAGGAAAGCAAGCGTCTGCTACCTTTCCCTCTTACACAAGCATGAGCTAATCTCAGACAGCATCATCCCATCATGGGGAAAAGCTAGCGGGTGCTATTTTTCCCTTTTGCACAAGCACAAGCTCATCTCGAACAACATCATCCCACTGTGGGGGAAAGCTAGTGCGTGCTAGCTTTCCCTCTTGCACAAAAACAAGCTCGTCTCCAACAACATCACACCATGGGGGAAAGCTAGCTCGTGATAGTTGTCCCTCTTGCAAAATCATGAGCTCATCTCAGACAACATCATCCCACCCTAGGGGAAAGCTAGTGCGTGCTAGCTTTCCCTCTTACACAAGCATGAGCTCATATCTAACTACATCATCCCACCGTGGGGTAAAGCTACCTCTTGCACAAGCACGAGCTAATCTCGGACAACATCATTCCATCGTGGGGGAAATCTAGCATGTGCTAGCTTTCACTCTTGCACAAGCACAAGCTCATCTCTGACAACATCATCCCACCATAGGGGAAAGTTAACGCATGTTAGCTTTCCCTCTTGCACAAGCACGATCTCATCTCAGACAAAATCATCACATCAATGGGGAAAGCTAGCACGTGCTAGATTTCCCTCTTGGACAAGCGCATTCTAGCTTTCCCTCTTGGACAAGCACAAGCTCATCTCAGACAACATCATCGCACCGTGGGGGCATCTCGAGAAACATCATCCCACTGTGGGGGAAATCTTGTGCATGCTAGCTTTCCCTCTTGCACAAGCACGAGCTCATCTCAGACAACATCATCACAACGTGGGCATACTAGCTTTCCCTCTTGCACAAGCACGAGCTTATCTTGAACAACATCGTACTAATGTGGGTGGAAGCTAGTGTGTGCTAGATTTCCCTCTTGCACAAGCACGAGATCATCTTGAACAACATCATCCCACCATGGGGGAAATTTGGCTCATGCTAGCTTTCCCTCTTGCACAAGAACGAGTTCATCTCGGACAACATCATCCTTCCATGGGGGAAAGTGAGTGTGTGCTAGCTTTCCCTCTTGCACAAGCACGAGCTCATCTCAGACAACATCATCCCATCATGGGGAAAATCTAGTGTGTGCTAGTTTTCCCTTTTTCACAAGCACGAGCTCATCTCGGACAACATCATCCCACCGTGGCGGAAAGCTAGCGCATGCTAGATTTCCCTCTTGCACAAACACGAGCACGTCTCTGACAACATCCCACTGTGGTGGAAAGCTAGCTCGTGCTAGTTTTCCCTCTTGCAAAATCATGAGCTCATCTCAGACAATGTCATCCCACCCTGGGGGTACTAGCTTTCCCTCTTACACAAGCACGAGCTCATGTCGACAACATCATCCCACCATTGGGTAAAGCTAACTCTTGCACAAGAATGAGCTAATATCGGACAACATCATTCCATTCTGGGGGAAAGCTAGTGTGTATTAGCTTTCCCTCTTGCACAAGCACGAGCTCATCTCTGACAACATCATCCCACCATAGGGGAAAGCTAGCGCGTGTTAGCTTTCCCTCTTGCACAAGCACGAGCTCATCCTTGACAACATCATCGCATCATTGGGGAAAGCTAGTGCATGCTAGCTTTCCCTCTTGGACAAGAACACGCTCATCTAAGACAACATCATCCCACAATGGGAAAAGCTAGCGTGTGTTGGCTTTCCCCTCTTGCACAAGAACAAGCTCATCTCATAAAACATCATCGCACTGTGGGAAAAAGCATGCTAGTTTTCCCTCTTGCACAAGCACGAGTGCATCTCGGGCGACATCATCCCATTGTGGGGGAAAGCTAGAGCGTGCTAGCTTTCCCTCTTGCACAAGCACGAGCTCATCTCCGACATCATCCCACCGTGGGCATACTAGCTTTCCCTCTTGCACAAGCATGAGCTCATCTCGAACAACATCATACCAGCGAAGGTGAAAGCTAGTGTGTGCTAGCTTTCCCTCTTGCACAAGAACGAACTCATCTTGAAAAAAATCATCCCACCATGGGGGAAAGTTGGCTCATGCTAGCTTTCCCTCTTGCACAAGCACGACCTCATCTTGGACAACATCCCACCATGGGGGAAAGCTAGCGCATGCTAGCTTTCCCTCTTGAACAAGCACAACCTCATCTCAGACAACATCATCTCGGACATCCTGCTAGCTTTCCCTCTTGCACAAGCATGAGTTCATCTCAGACAACATCATCCCATAGTGGGTGAAAGCTAGCTCGTGCTAGCTTTCCCTCTTACACAAGCACGAGCTCATCTTGGAAAACATCATCCCATCATGGGGGAAATATAGTGTGTGCTAGCTTTTCCTCTTGCACAAGCACGATCTCATATCAAACAACATCATCCCATCGTGGGGGAAAGCTAGCACATGCTAGCTTTCCCTCTTACACAAGCACGAGCTCATCTAAGACAACATCATCCCACTTTGGGAGAAAGCTAGTGTTTGCAAGCTTTCCATCTTACACAAGCACAAGCTCATCTCAGACATTATCTCACCCTGGGAAAAGCTAGAGTGTGTTAGCTTTCCCTCTTGCACAAACACGAGCTCATCTCAAACATCATTTCACCATGGGGGAAAAATAGAGAGTTCTATATTTCCCTCTTGCACAAGCATGACCTCATCTTGAACAACATCCCACTATGGGGGAATGCTTGCACGTGCTAGTTCTCCCTCTTACACAAGCTCGATCTCATCTCGAAAAACATCATCCCACTGTGGGGGAAATCTAGTGTGTGCTAAGTTTCCTTCTTGAACAAGCACGAGCTCATTTCGGATAATATCATCCCACCATGGGGGAAAGCTACCTCATCCTAGCTTTCTCTCTTGCACAAGCACGAGCTCATCTCAGACAACATCATCCCACCGTGGGGAAAAGCTAGCACATGCTAGCTTTACCTTTTGCAGAAGCACGAGCTCATCTTGGACAACATCATCCCACCATGGGGGAAACCTAGCATTTCCTTCTCGCACAAGCACGAGTTCATCGTGAACAACATCATCCCATTGTGGGGGAAAGCTAGCTCGTGCTAAGTTTCCTTCTTGCACAAGCAGTAGCTCATCTCGGACAACATCATCCCACCGTGGGGGAAAGCTAGCACGTTCTACCTTTCTCTCTTGCACAAGCATGAGATCATCTTGGACAACATCATCCCATCGTGGGGGAAAGATAGTGCATGCTAGCTTTCCCTCTTTCACAAGCATGGGCTCATATCGAACATGATCATCCCATCGTGGGGGAAAGGTAGCGCATGTTGGATTTCCCTCTTGCACAAGCATGAGATCATCTCAGACAACATCATCCCACTGTGGGCGAAAGCTAGCATGTGCTAGCTTTCCCTCTTGCACAAGCACGAGCTCATCTCAAACATCATCCGACCTTATGGGAAATCTAACGCATCCTAGCTTTCCCTTTTGCATAAGCACAAGGTCATCACGGACAACCACATCCCATTGTGGGGGAAAGCTAGCGTGCTAGCTTTCCCTCTTGCACAAGCACGGTCAAGTCTTGGACTACATCATCCTACAATGGGGGAACACTAGCATGTGATAGCTTTACCTTTTGCACAAGCACTTGCTCATCTTGGACAACATCGTCCCACCATGGTGGAAACCTAGAATTTCCTTCTCGCACAAGCACGAGTTCATCGTGAACAACATCATCCCATTGTGGGGGAAAGCTAGTTCGTGTTAGCTTTCCCTCTTGCACAAGCACGAGCTCATCTCGGACAACATCATCCCACCGTGGGGAAAGCTACTGAGTGTTAGCTTTGCCTCTTACACAAGCATGAGCTCATCTCGGACAACATCATCTCACCATGAAACACAAGCTCATCTCAAACATCATTGCACCATGGGGAAAAAATAGAGAGTGCTATATTCCCTCTTGCACAAGCACGACCTCATCTCGAACAACATCCTACTGTGGGGGAACGCTTGCGCGTGCTAGTTCTCCCTCTTACACAAGATCGATCTCATCTCAGGAAAACATCATCCCACTATGGGGGAAATCTATGGCATGCTAAGTTTCCTTCTTGAACAAGCATGAGCTCATTTCAGATAATATCATCCCATTGTGGAAAAATCTACCTCGTCCTAGCTTTCCCTCTTGCACAAGCATGAGCTCATCTCAAACAACATCATCCCACCATGGGGAAAAGCTAGCGCTTGCTAGATTTACCTTTTCCACAAGCACAAGCTCATCTTGGACAACATCGTCCCACCATGGGGGAAACCTAGCATTTCCTTCTTGCACAAGCATGAGTTCATCGTGAACAACATCATCCCACTGTCAGAGAAAGCTAGTGTTTGCAAGCTTTCCATCTTGCACAAGCACAATCTCATCTCAGACATTATCTCACCCTGGGAAAAGCTAGAGCGTGTTAGCTTTCCCTCTTGCACAAACATGAGCTCATCTCAAACATCATTGCACCATGGGGAAAAAATAGAGTCTTATCTTTCCCTCTTGCACAAGCACGACCTCACCTCGAGAAACATCCCACTGTGGGGGAACGCTTGCACGTGCTATTTCTCCCTCTTACAGAAGATGATCTCATCTCGAAAAACATCATCCCGCTATGGGGGAAAGCTAGTGCGTGCCAAGTTTCCTTCTTGAACAAGAAGGAGCTCATTTCGGACAATATCATCCCACCGTGGGGGAAAGCTACCTCGTCTTAGCTTTCCCTCTTGCACAAGCATGAGCTCATCTCAGACAACATCATCCCACCGTGGGGAAAATCTAGCTCATGCCAGCTTTACCTTTTGCACAAGCACGAGCTCATCTTGGACAACATTGTCCCACCATGGGTGAAATCTAGCATTTCCTTCTCACATAAGCACGAGATCATCGTGTACAACATCATCCCATTGTGGGGGAAAGCTAGCTCGTGCTACCTTTCACTCTTACACAAGCAGTAGCTCATCTCGGACAACATCATCCCACCGTGGGGGAAAGCTAGCGCATTCTACCTTTCCCTCTTGCACAAGCACGAGATCATCTTGGACAACATCACCCCATCGTGGGGGAAAAATAGTTCATGCTAGTTTTCCCTCTTACACAAGCATGAGCTCATATCGAACAAGATCATCCCATCGTGGGGGAAAGGTAGCACGTGTTGTCTTTCCCTCTTGCACAAGCACGAGATCATCTCGAACAACATCATCCCACCATGGGCAAAAGCTAGCATGTTCTAGCTTTCCCTCTTGCATAAGCACAAGATCATCTCAAACATCATCCCACCATACAGAAAATCTAGTGCATCCTAGCTTTCCCTTTTGCACAAGCACAAGCTCATCACGGACAACCACATCCCATAGTGGTGGAAAGCTAGCATGTTAGTTTTCCCTCTTGCACAAGCACGAGAAAGTCTCGAACTACATCATCCTACAATGGGGGAAAGCTAGCACATGCCTCTTGCAAAAGCACGATCTCATCTGGGACAACATCGTCCCATTGTAGGGGTAAGAAAACATGTGCTAGTTTTTCCTCTTGCACAAGCATGAGCTCATCTCGGACAACATCATTGCATTGTCAAGGAAAGTTAGTGCGTGCTAGATTTCCCTTTTCCACGAGCATGACCTCATCTTGGACAACAACATCCCACCATGGGGGAAAGCTAGCTTTCACGTGCTAGCTTTCCCTCTTGCACAAGCATGACCTCATCTCAGACAACATCATCCCATCATGGGGGAAAGGTAGCGCGTGCTAGCTTTTCGTCTTGTGCAAGCTCGAGCTCATCTCGGACGACATCGTCCCACCCTAGGAAAAAGCTAGTGCATGCTATCTTTCCATCTTGCACAAGCACAAGCTCATCTAGGACAACATCATCCCACCATGGGGGAAAGCTAGCGCTTGCTAGCTTTCCCTCTTGCAAAAGCACGAGTTCATCTCAGACAACATCATCGCATCATGGGCGAAAGCTAGCTTGTGCTAGCTTTCCCTCTTCCACAAGCACGAGGTCATCTCAGATAACATCATCCCACCATGGGAATTCTACCTTTCACTCTTGCACAAGAACAAGCTCATCTCGAACAACATCATCCCAATGTGGGTGAAAGCTAGCATGTGCTATCTTTCCCTCTTACACAAGCACAAGCTCATCTCGTACAACATCATCTGTCGATGTGGGAAAGGTAGTGCATGCTATCTTTTCCTCTTGCACTAACACAAGCTCATCTCAGACAACATCATCCCACCGTTAGGGAAAGGTAGCATGTGCTAGCTTTCCCTCTTGTACAAGCACAAGCTCATCTTAGACAACATCATCCCACTATGAGTTAAAGCTATCTTGTGCTAGATTTCCCTATTGCCCAAGCACGAGCTCATCTCAGACAACGTCATCCCACCATGGGGGAAAGATACCACTTGCTAGCTTTCACCCTTTCACACGCACGAGCTCATCTTGGACAACATCATTCCACTGTGGGGGGAAGCTAGAGAGTGCTAGCTTTCCCTCTTGCACAAGCACGAGCTCATCTCGAACAAAAACATCCCACCATGGGGAAAATCTAGTGTACGCTAACTTTCCCTCTTGCACAAGCACAAGCTCATCTTGGACAACATCATCCCACCGTGGGAGAAATCTAGTGTGTGTTCTTTCCCTATTGCACAAGCATGAGCTCATCTCGGACAACATCATCCCGCCGTGGGGAAAATCTAGTGCATCCTAGATTTCCCTCTTGCACAAGCACGATTTCATCTTGGACATCCTCCCACTGGACAACATCATCCAACTGTGTGGGAAAGCTAGCTTGTGCTAGCTTTCCCTCTTGCACAAGCTCATCTCTGACAACATCATCCCACCGTTGGGGAAAGTTGGCATGTGCTAGCTTTCCCTCTTGCACAAGGATGAGCTCATCTCGAACAACATCATCCCATCGTGGGGGAAATCTAGTTTGTGCTAGCTTTCCCTCTTGCACAAGCACATGCATAAGCTCATCTTGGATAGCATCATCCTACTGTGCGGGAAAGCTAGTGCGTGCTAGCTTTCCCTCTTACACAAGCATGAGCTCATCCCGGACAACATCATCCCACCATGGGTGAAAGCTAGCACGTGCTAGCTTTAGTTCTTGCACAAGCACGAGCTCATCCCATACAACATCATCCCACCATGGAGGAAAGCTAGTGTGTGTTGGCTTTCCCTCTTGCACAAGCAGGAGCTCATCTAGGACATCATCAACCCACCATGGGGGAAATCTAGCACATGCTACCTTTCCCTCTTGCACAAGCACGAACTCATGTCGAACAATATCATCCCACTGTGGGTGAAAGCTAGCGCATGCTAGGTTTCTCTCTTGCACAAACACAAGCTCATCTCGGACACTATCATCCCACGATGGAGGAAAGGGAGCATCTGCTAGCTTTCCCTCTTGCACAAGAACGAGCTCATCTCGGACAACATCATCCATCATGGGGAAAAGCTAGCGCATGCTAGTTTTCCCTTTTGCACAAGCACGAGTTCATCTCGAACAACATCATCCCACCGTGGGGGAAAGCTAGTGCATGCTAGCTTTCCCTCTTGCACAAAAACGAGCTCGTCTCCGACAACATCACACCGTGGGGGAAATATAGCTCGTGATAGTTGTCTCTCTTGCAAAATCATGAGCTCATCTCAAACAACATCATCCCACCCTAGGGGAAAGCTAGTGCATGCTAGCTTTCCCTCTTACACAAGCATGAGATCATATCAAACTACATAATCCCACCGTGGGGTAAAGCTACCTCTTGCACAAGCACTAGCTAATCTCGGACAACATCATTCCATCGTGGGGGAAAGCTAGCATGTGCTAGCTTTCCCTCTTACACAAGCACAAGCTCATCTCTGACAACATCATCCCACCATAGGGGAAAGCTAACGCGTGTAAGCTTTCCCTCTTGCACAAGCACGAGCTCATCTCAGACAACATCATCGCATCATTGGGGAAAGCTAGAACGTGCTAGATTTCCCTCTTGGACAAGCGCATTCTAGCTTTCCCTCTTGGACAAGCACAAGCTCATCTCAGACAACATCATCACACCATGGGGGCATCTCGGGCAACATCATCCCACTATGGGGGAAAGCTAGTGCGTGCTAGCTTTCCCTCTTGCACAAGCACGAGCTCATCTCGGACAACATCATCCCACCATGGGCATACTAGCTTTCCCTCTTGCACAAGCACGAGCTCATCTCGAACAACATCATACCAGCGTGGGTGAAAGCTAGCGTGTGCTAGATTTCCCTCTTGCACAAGCATGAGCTCATCTTTAACAACATCATCCCACCGTGGGGGAAATTTGGCTCGTGCTAGCTTTCCCTCTTGCACAAGAACGAGCTCATCTTGGAAAACATCATCCCACCATGGGGGAAAGTGAGCGTGTGCTAGCTTTCCCTCTTGCACAAGCATGAGCTTATCTCAGACAACATCATCCCATCATGGGGAAAATCTAGTGCGTGCTAGTTTTCACTTTTGCATAAGCACGAGCTCATCTCGGACAACATCATCCCACCATGGGGGAAAGCTAGCGATGTGCTAACTTTCCCTCTTGCACAGACACGAGCACGTCTCCGACAACATCCCACCGTGGTGGAAAGCTAGCTCGTGCTAGTTGTCCCTCTTGCAAAATCATGATCTCATCTCAGACAACATCATCCCACCCTGGGGGTGCTAGCTTTCCCTCTTACACAAGCACGAGCTCATGTCGACAACATCATCCCACCGTGGGGTAAAGGTACCTCTTGCACAAGCACAAGATAATATCGGACAACATCATTCCATTGTGGGGGAAAGCTAGCGTCTGTTAGCTTTCCCTCTTGCACAAGCATGAGCTCATCTATGACAACATCATCCCACCATAGGGGAAAGCTAGTGCGTGTTAGCTTTCCCCCTTGCACAAGCACGAGCTCATCCTTGACAACATCATTGCATCATTGGGGAAAGCTAGCACGTGCTAGCTTTCCCTCTTGGACAAGTGCATGCTAGCTTTCCCTCTTGGACAAGCACAAGCTCATCTAAGACAACATCATCCCACAATGGGAATAGCTAGCATGTGCTAGCATTCCCCTCTTGCACAAGAACAAACTCATATCAGACAACATCATTGCACCGTGGGGGAAAGCATGCTAGTTTTGCCTCTTGCACAAGCATGAGTGCATCTCGGGCAACATTATCCCATTATGGGGGAAAGCTAGCGCATGCTAGATTTCCCTCTTGCACAAGCATGAGCTCATCTCGGACAACATCATCCCACCGTGGACATACTAGCTTTCCCTCTTGCACAAGCATGAGCTCATCTCGAACAACATAATACCATCGTGGGTGAAACCTAGCGTGTGCTAGCTTTCCCTCTTGTGCAAGCACGAGCTCATCTTGAACAAAATCATCCCACCGTGGGGGAAAGTTGGCTTGTGCTAGCTTTCCCTCTTGCACAAGCACGACCTCATCTCGGACAACATCCCACCATGGCGGGAAGCTAGCGCATGCTAGATTTCCCTCTTGAACAAGCACAACCTCATCTCGGAAAACATCATCCCACCATGGGGAAAGCTAGCTCGTGCTAGTTTTCCCTCTTGCACAAGAATGAGTTCATCTCAGACAACATCATCCCACAGTGGGTGAAAGCTAGCTCATGCTAGCTTTCCCTCTTACAAAAGCACGAGCTCATCTTGGAAAGCATCATCCCATCGTGGGGGAAATATAGCGTGTGCTAGTTTTGCCTCTTGCACAAGCACGAGCTCATCTCGAACAACATCATCCCATCATGGGGGAAAGCTAGCACATGCTAGCTTTCCCTCTTACACAAGCACGAGCTCATCTAAGACAACATTGTCCCACTGTGGGAGAAAGCTAGCATTTGCAAGCTTTCCATCTTGCACAAGCACAAGCTAATCTCAGACATTATCTCACCCTGGGGAAAAGCTAGAGCGAGTTATCTTTCCCTCTTGCACAAACACGAGCTCATCTCAAACATCATTGCACCATGGGGAAAAAATAGAGTGTTATCTTTCCCTCTTGCACAAGCATGACCTCATCTCGAACAACATCCCACTGTGGGGGAATGCTTGCGCATTCTAGTTCTCCCTCTTACACAAGACGATCTCATCTCGGAAAACATCATCCCACTGTGAGGGAAAGATAGTGCGTGCTAAGTTTCCTTCCTTAACAAGCACGAGCTCATTTCGAACAATATCATCCCATCGTGGGGGAAAGCTACCTCATCCTAGCTTTCCCTCTTGCACAAGCATGATCTCATCTCAGACAACATCATCCCACCATGGGGAAAAGCTAGCTCATTCTAGCTTTACCTTTTGCACAAGCAAGAGCTCATCTTGGACAACATCGTCCCACCATGGGTGAAACCTAGCATTTCCTTCTCACACAAGCACAAGTTCATCGTGAACAACATCATCCCATTGTGGGGGAAAGCTAGCTCATGCTACCTTTCCCTCTTGCACAACCAACATCTCATCTCGAACAACATCATCCCACTGTGGGGGAAAGCTAGCATGTTCTACCTTTCCCTCTTGCACAAGAACGAGATCATCTCAGACAACATCATCCCATTATGGGGGAAAGATAGTGCATGTTAGCTTTCCCTCTTGCACAAGCATGAGCTCATATCGAACAAGATCATCCCATCATGGGGGAAAGGTAGCACGTGTTGGATTTCCCTCTTGTACAAGCATGAGATCATCTCGGACAACATCATCCCACCATGGGCGAAAGCTAGCACATGGTAGCTTTCCCTCTTGGATAAGCACGAGCTCATCTCAAACATCATCCCACCATACGGGAAATCTAGTGCATCCTAGCTTTCCCTTTTGCACAAGCACAAGGTCATCACGGACAACCACATCCCATTGTGGGGGAAAGCTAGTGTGCTAGCTTTCCCTCTTGCATAAGCACGAGCAAGTCTCGGACTACATCATCCTACAATGGGGAAAAGCTAACACATGCCTCTTGCAAAAGCACGAGCTCATCTGAGACAACATCGTCCCATCGTGGGGGTAAGAAAATGTGTGCTAGTTTTTCCTCTTGCGCAAGCACGAGCTCATCTCGGACAACATCATTGCATTGTAGGGAATGTTAGCGCATGCTAGATTTCCCTCTTCCACAAGCACGACCTCATCTCGGACAACAGCATCTCACCATGGCGAAAAGCTAGCTTTCTCGTGCTAGCTTTCCCTCTTTCACAAGCATGACCTCATCTCGGACAACATCATCCCATCATGGGGGAAAGGTAGCACATGCTAGCTTTCTGTTTTGTACAA
>JZKD02S2180885.1:434164-448828 GCA_000966675.3 Picea glauca
TCTTGTGCTTCTGCAAGACTGAAAGTTAGCATGCACTAGTTTTACCCCACAGAGGAATGATGTTGTTCGAGATGTGCTTGTGCTTGTGCAAGAGAGAAAGATAGCACATGCTAGCTTTCCCCCATAGTGAAATGATCTTGTTAGAGATGTGTATATGCTTGTGTAAGAGGGAAAGCTAGCACGCGCTAGCTTTCCCCCATGGTAGGATGATGTTCGAGATGTGCTTGTTCTTGTGCAAGAGGGAAAGCTAGCATGCACTAGCTTTCCCCAACACTGGAATGATGTTGTTCGAGATGCGCTTGTGCTTGTGTAAGAGGGAAAGCTAGAATGTGGTAGATTTCCCCCATGGTGGAATGATGTTGTTCGAGATGCACTTGTGATTGTGCAATAGAGAAAGCTAGCACACACTAGCTTCACCCCATGGTGGAATGATTTTATTCGAGATGTGCTTGTGCTAGAGGAAAAGATAGCACATGCTAGATTTTCCCCACATTGAATGATGTTGTTTGAGATGAGCTTGTGCTTGTGCAAGAGGGAAAACTAGCTCGTGTTAGCTTTCCCCCATGCTCGAATGATGTTCGAGATGTGCCCATGCTTATGCAAGAGGGAAAGCTAGCATGCACTAGCTTTCCCCAATGATGGAATGATGTTGTTCGAGATGTGTGCTTGTGCTTTTGCAAGAGGGAAAGCCAACAAAAACTATTTTTCCCCCACGGTGGAATGATGTTGTTCAAGATGCACTTGTGTTTGTTCAAGAGGGAAAGATAGCACATGCTAGATTTCCTTGATGGTGGAATGATGTAGTTCAAGATGAGCTTATGATTGTGCAAGAGGGAAGACTACCATGTGCAAGATTTCCTCCATGCTAAAGTGATGTTGTTCGAGATGTGCTTGTTTGTACAAGAGTCAAAGCTAGCACGCGCTAGCTTTCCCCCACAGTGGAATGATGTTGTTCAAGATGTGCTTTTGCTTTTGCAAGATGGAAAGCTATCCTGCACTAGTTTAACCCCACAGATGAATGATGTTGTTCGAGATGTGGTTGTGCTTGTGCAATAGAGAAATCTAGCATGCACTAGCTTCCACCCAAAGTGAAATGATGTTGTTCGATATGCATATATGCTTGTGTAAGAGAGAAATCTAGCACGCACTAGCTTACCCTCATGGTGGGATGATTTTTGAGATGCGCTGGTGTTTGTGCAAGAGGGAAAACTAGCACACTCTAGCTTTCCCCTACGTTGGAGTGATGTTGTTCAAGATGCGTTTGTGCTTGTGCTTGTGAAAGAGGGAAAGCTAGCTTGCCTTATCATTTTCCTACAGTGGAATCATGTTGTTCGAGATGTGCTTGTGCTTGTACAAGAGGGACACTAGGTTTCCCCCACAGTGGGAAGATGTTGTCTAAGATGAGCTCGTGTTTGCACATTAGAGAAAGCTAGCACATGCTAGCTTTCCCCTAGAGTGGGATGATGTTGTTCGAGATGAGGTTGTGCTTGTGCAAGAGGGAAAACTAGCATGCACTAGCTTCCGCCACAGTGGGATGATGTTGTCCGAGATGAACTCGTGCTTGTGCAAGAGGGAAATCTAGCACGCGCTAGCTTTCCCCACTGGTGGGATGATGTTGTTCGAGATGCACTCCTGATTGTGCAAGAGGGAAAGCTAGCACGCCTATTTGTGGGATGATGTTGTTCAAGATGTGCTCCTACTTGCGCAAGAGGGAAAGCTAGAATGCACTAACTTTTCATCATGATGGCATGATATTGTTCGCGATGCGCTCCTACTTGTGCAAGAGGGAAAGCTAGTGAGTGCTAGATTTCCCCCACGGACGGATGATGTTGTTGAAGATGCACTCCTACTTGTGCAAGAGGAAAAGCTAGCATGCGCTAGCTTTCCCCCAAGGTGGGATGATTTTTTTCAAAATGTGCTCCTACTTGTGCAAGAGGGAAAGCTAGCATGCGCTAGCTTTCCCCCACGATGGGATGATGTTTGAGATGTGCTCCTGCTTGTTCAAGATGGAAATCTAGCACGCACTAGATTTCCCTCATGGTTGGATGATGTTGTTCGAGATGCGCTTGTGCTTGTGCAAGAGGGAAAACTAGCGCATGCTAGCTTTCCCCCACAATTGAATGATGTTATTCAAGATGTGCTTGTGCTTCTACAAAACTAAAAGTTAGCATGCACTAGTTTTACCCTACAGAGGAATGATATTGTTCAAGATGCACTTAAGCTTGTGCAAGAGATAAATCTAGCACACGCTAGCTTTCCCCCACAGTGGAATGATCTTGTTTGAGATGTGTATATGCTTGTGTAAGAGGGAAAGCTAGAATGCGCTAGCTTTCCCCCATGGTAGGATGATGTTCGAGATGCTCTTGTTCTTGTGAAAGAGGGAAAGCTAGCATGCGCTAGCTTTCCCGAACACTAGAATGTTGTTGTTTGAGATGCGCTTGTGCTTGTGTAAGAGGGAAAGCTAGCACGCACCAGCTTTCCCCCATGGTGGAATGATGTTGTTCGAGATGCACTTGTGATTGTGCCATAGAGAAAGCTAGCACACACTAGCTTCACCCCATGGTGGAATGATGTTATTCGAGATGTGCTTGTGCTAGAGGAAAATATAGCACATGCTAGCTTTTCCCCACATTAAATGATGTTGTTTGAGATGAGCTTGTGCTTGTGCAAGAGGGAAAACTATCTCATGTTAGCTTTCCCCCACGGTCAAATGATGTTCGAGATGTGCCTATGCTTATGCAAGAGGGAAAGCTAGCTTGCGCTAGCTTTCCCCCACGATGGAATGATGTTGTTCGAGATGTGCTTTTGCTTTTGCAAGAGGGATAGCCAACAAAAACTATATTTCCCCCACGGTTGAATGATGTTGTTTGAGATGCAGTTATGCTTGTTCAAGAGGGAATGCTAGTACACGCTAGATTTCCTTGACGGTGGAATGATGTTGTTCAAGATGAGCTTATGCTTGTGCAAGAGGGAAGACTACCATGTGCAAGCTTTCCTCCATGCTAAAATGATGTTTTTCGAGATGAGCTTGTTTGTACAAGACGCAAAGCTAGCACACGCTAGCTTTCCCCCACAGTGGAATGATGTTGTTCAAGATGTGTTTGTGCTTCTGCAAGATGGAAAGCTATCCTGCACTAGTTTTACCCCACAGAGGAATGATGTTGTTCGATATGTGCTTGTGCTTGTGCTTGTGCTTGTGCAATAGATAAATATAGCATGCACTAGCTTCCACCCACAGTGAAATGATGTTGTTCGATATGAATATATCCTTGTGTAAGAGAGAAATCTAGCACACACTAGCTTACCCCCATGGTGGGATGATTTTTGAGATGCGCTGGTGTTTTTGCAAAAGAGAAAACTAGCACACACTAGCTTTCCCCTAGGTTGGAGTGATGTTGTTCAAGATACGTTTGCACTTGTGCTTGTGAAAGAGGGAAAGCTATCTTGCGTTATCGTTTTCCTATAGTGGAATCATGTTGTTCGAGATGTGCTTGTGCTTGTGCAAGAGGGACACTAGCTTTCCCCCACAGTGGGATGATGTTGTCCAAGATGATCTCGTGTTTGCACATTAGGGAAAGATGGCACGCGCTAGCTTTCCCCTAGAGTCGGATGATGTTGTCCAAGATGAGCTTGTGCTTGTGCAGGAGGGAAATCTAGCACGCACTAGCTTCCCCCACGGTGGGATGATGTTGTCCGAGATGAACTCGTGCTTGTGCAAGAGGAAAATCTAGCACGTGCTAGCTTTCCCCACTAGTGGGATGATGTTGTTCGAGATGCACTCCTGCTTGTGCAATAGGGAAAGCTAGCATGCCTAGTGGTGGGATGATGTTGTTCGAGATGTGCTCCTACTTGCACAAGAGGGAAAGCTAGAATGCACTAACTTTTTTCCACAGTGGGATGATATTGTTCGCGATGCGCTCCTACTTGTGCAAGAGGGAAAGCTAGCACTCGCTAGATTTCCCCCACAGACAGATGATGTTGTGTAAGATGCACTCCTGCTTGTGCAAGAGGGAAAGCTAGCATGTGCTAGGTTTCCCCAAGGTGGGATGATGTTTTTCGAAATGTGCTCCTACTTGTGCAAGAGTAAAAGCTAGCACGCGCTAGCTTTCACCCACGATGGGATGATGTTTGAGATGTGCTCATGCTTGTTCAAGATGGAAATATAGCACGCACTAGATTTCCCTCATGGTTGGATGATGTTGTTCAGGATGCGCTTGTGCTTGTGCAAGAGGGAAAACTAGCACATGCTAGCTTTCCCCCACGGTGGAGTGATGTTGTTCAAGATGCACTTGTGCTTGTGCAAGAGGGAAAGCTAGCAACGCTAGCATGCACTATATTTCCCTCACAGTGGAATGATGTTTGAGATGAATTTGTGCTTGTGCAAGAGGGAAAGCTAGCACATGCTAGCTTTGCTAGCTTTCCCCAGTTGTGGCATGATTTGTTTCAAGATGCACTTGTGCTTGTGCAAGAGGGAAAGCTAGCACGCTCTAGCTTTCTCCCACAATGGAATGATGTTGTTCGATATATGCTTGTGCTTTTGCAAGAGGTAAAGCTAGCATGCAATAGCTTTCCCCCATGGTAGAATAATGTTGTTTGAGATGAGCTTGTGCTTTTGCAATAGGGAAAGTTGACACGCACTAGCTTCCCCCCATGGTGGAATGATGTTGTTCGAGATGTGCTTGTGCAAGAGGGAAAGTTAGCACGTTCTTGTGCTTGTGCCAGAGGGAAAGCTAGCAAGTGCTTGTGCTTCTGCAAGAGGGCACGATAGCAAGTGCTAGCGTTCCCCCACGGTGGAATGTCGTTTGGGAGGTGCCTGTGCTTGTGTAAGAGAGGAAGCTAGCATGCGCTACTTTTCTACCATGGTGGAATGAGGTTGTTCGGTAAGCACTTATGCGGGTGCAGGTTGGATTGATAGTGGGTGCGAGATTTTCTCCATGGTGGAATGATGTTGGTCGAGATTCACTTGTGCTTGTGAAAGAGGGAAAACTAGCATGCACTAGCTTTCCTTGACGATGGGAAGGCTAACATGTGCAAGTTTTTGTCCATGCTAGAAAGGTGTTGTTTGAGATGCGCTTGTGTTTGTGCAAGAGAGAAAGCTAGCACCCTCTAGCTTTCCCCACAGTGGAATGATGTTGTTCAAGTTGTGATTGTGCTTCTGCAAGATGGAAAGCTAACATATGCTAGTTTTACCCCACAGAGGAATGATGTTGTTCGAGATGCACTTGTGCTTGTGCAAGAGAGAAAGATAGAATGCACTAGCTTTACCCCATAGTGGAATGACGTTGTTCGAGATGAGCATATGCTTGTGCAAGAGGGAAATCTGGCACGCACTAGCTTTCCCCCATTGTGGGATGATGTTCGAGATGCTTTTTTCCTTGTTGTGCTAGCTTTCCCCCACAATGGAATGATGTTGTTTGATATGTGCTTGCGTTTGTACTTATAGAAGAGGGAAAACTAACATGCACTAGATTTTTACCACGATGGAATGATATTGTTCGAAACACGCACACGCTTGTGCAAGAGGGAAAGATAACACATACTAGCTTTCCCCCATGGTGGAATAATGTTGTTCGAGATGCATTTGTCCTTGTGCAAGAGGAAAAGCTAGCATGCATTGGCTTTCCCCACGGTAGAATGATGTTGTTCAAGATGCATTTGTGCTCGTGCAAGAGGAAAAGTTAACAAGTGCTAGCATTCCCCCATGGTGTAATGATGTTGTTCGAGATGCGCTTGTGCTTGTGCAAGAGGGAAAGCTAGCATTCTCTAGCCTTCCCCCATGGTGTATTAATGTTGTTCGAGATGCGCTTGTGCTTTTGCAAGGGGGAAAGATAGCACGCGCTAGCTTTCCCCAACAATGGAATGATGTTGTTCAAGATGCACTTGTGGTTTTCTAAGAGGGAAAGCTACCACGTGTCAGCTTTCCCCCACAATGGAATGATGTTATTTGAGTTTCATTTATACTTGTGCAAGAGAGAAATCCAACATACGCTAACTTTTCTCCACAGTGGAATAATGTTATGCGAGATGCACTTGTGTTTGTGCAATAGGGAAAGCTAGTAGAAACTAGCTTTCCCCCACAGTGGAATGATGTTGTTTGAGATGCACTTGTGCTTGTTCAAGAGGGAAAGCTAGCACACACTATATTTCCTTAACGGTGGAATGATGTTGTTCAAGATGAGCTTATGCTTGTGTAAGAGGGAAAACTAGCATGTGCAATCTTTCCTCCGTGCTAAAATGATGTTGTTCAAGATGCGCTTGTTTGTACAAGAGGCAAAGCCAGCACGCATTAGCTTTCCCCCACAGTGGAATGATGTTGTTCAAGATGCCCTTGTGCTTCTGCAAGATGGAAATCTATCCTACGCTAGTTTTACCCCACGGAGGAATGATGTTGTTCGAGATGTGCTTGTGCTTGTGCAAGAGAGAAAGCTAGAATGCACTAGCTTCCACCCACAGTGAAATGATGTTGTTCGATATGCATATATGCTTGTGTAAGAGAGAAATCTAGCATGCGCTAGCTTACCCCCATGGTGGGATTATTTTCGAGATGCGTTGGTGCTTGTGCAAGAAGGAAAACTAGCACACATTAGCTTTCCCCTAGGTTGGAGTGATGTTGTTCAAGATGCGTTTGCGCTTGTGCTTATGAAAGAGGGAAAGCTAGCTTGCATTATCGTTTTCCTATAGTGGAATTATGTTGTTCGAGATTTGCTTGTGCTTGTGCTTGTTCTTGTGCATGAGGGAAATCTAGCATGCGTTATCTTTCCCCCACAGTGGGATGATGTTGTCTGAGATGAGCTCATGTTTGCTCATTAGGGAAATCTAGCAAGCACTAGCTCTCCCCTAGAGTGGGATGATGTTGTCTGAGATGATCTTGTGCTTGTGCAAGAGGGAAAGCTAACACGTACTAGCTTCCCCCGTGGTGGGATGATGTTGTCCGAGATGAGTTCGTGCTTGTACAAGAGGTAAATCTAGCATGCGCTAGCTTTCCCCACTGGTGGGATGATGTTGCTCGAGATGCACTCCTTCTTGTGCAAGAGGGAAAGCTAGCACACCTAATGGTGGGATGATGTTGTTTGAGATGCGCTCCTACTTGCGTAAGAGGGAAAGCTAGAATGCACTAACTTTCCACCACGGTGGGATGATATTGTTCGTGATGCGCTCCTGCTTGTATAAGAGGGAAAGCTAGCGTGTGCTAGCTTTCCCCCGCAGACGGATGATGTTGTTTGAAATGCGCTCCTACTTGCGCAAGAGGGAAAGCTAGAATGCACTAACTTTCCGCCACGGTGGGATGATATTGTTCGCAATGCACTCCTGCTTGTGCAAGTGGGAAAGCTAGCGTGTGCTAGCTTTCCCCCACAAATGGATGATGTTGTTCAAGATGCGCTCCTTCTTGTGCAAGAGGGAAAGCTAGCATGTGCTAGCTTTCCCCCAAGGTGGGATGATGTTTTTCGAAATGTGCTCCTACTTGTGAAAGAGAGAAAGCTAGCACGCGCTAGCTTTCCCCCACGATGGGATGATGTTTGAGATGTGCTCCTGCTTGTTCAAGATGGAAATCTAGCACGCATTAGATTTCCCTCATGGTTGGATGATGTTGTTCGAGATGCGCTTGTGCCTATGCAAGAGGGAAAACTAGTGCATGCTAGTTTTCCCCCATGGCGAAGTGATGTTGTTCAAGATGCACTTGTGCTTGTGCAAGAGGGAAAACTAGCATGCGCTAGCTTTCCCTCATAGTGGAATGATGTTTGAGATGCATTTGTGCTTGTGCAAGAGGGAAAGCTAGCACGTGCTAGATTTGCTAGCTTTCCCCCACAGTGGCATGATGTTTTTCGAGATGCACTTGTGCTTCTGCAAGAGGGAAAGCTAGCACATGCTAGCTTTCTCCCACGGTGGAATGATGTTGTTCGATATGTGCTTGTGTTTTTGCAAGAGGGAAAGATAGCAGGCACTAGATTTTCTCCATGGAAGAATGATGTTGTTTGAGATGCGCTTGTGCTTATGCAATAGGGAAAGCTGGCATACACTAGCTTCCCCCCATGGTGGAATGATGTTGTTCAAGATGCGCCTATGCAAGAGGGAAAGCTAGGATGTGCTAGCTTTCCCCCACATTGAATGATGTTTGGTATGAGCTTGTGCTTGTGCAAGAGAGAAAGCTAGCACGTGCTAGCTTTCCCCCACGATTAAATGATGTTTGGGATGTGCCTGTGCTTGTGCAAGATAGAAAGATAGCACGTGCTAGTTTTTTTCCATGGTAGAATGATGTTTTTCGAGATGCGCTTATGCTTGTGCAAGAGGGAGTGCTAGTAGGCACAAGCTTTCCTCCACGGTGGAATGATGTTGTTTGAGATGCACTTGTGCTTGTGCAAGAGGGGAAACTAGCACGCACTAGCTTTCCTTGATGGTGGAATGATATTGTTTGAGATGTGCTTGTTCTTTTGCTAGAGGGAAGGCTAACATGTGCAAGTTTTCGTTCATGCTAGAATGGTGTTGTTTGAGATGCACTTGTGTTTGTGCAATAGGGAAAGCGAGCATGCTCTATCTTTCCCCCACAGTGGAATGATGTTGTTCAAGTTGTGCTTGTGCTTCTGCATGATGGAAAGCTAGCACATGCTAGTTTTACCCCACAGAGGAATGATGTTGTTCGAGATGCACTTTTGCTTGTGCAAGAGAGAAAGATAGAATGCACTAGCTTTACCCCATAGTGGAATGACGTTGTTCGAGATGAGTATCTTCTTGTGCAAGAGGGAAAGCTAGCATGCACTAGCTTTCCCCATGGTGGGATGATGTTCGAGATGTGTTTTTGCTTGGCGTGCTAGCTTTCCCCCACGGTGGAACGATGTTGTTCGATATGTGCTTGTGTTTGTACTTATACAAGAGGGAAAGCTAACATGCACTAGATTTTTCCCACGATGGAATGATGTTGTTCAAAACACGCACGTGCTTGTGCAAGAGCAAAAGATAACACGTGCTAGCTTTCCCCCATGGTGGAATAATGTTGTTTGAGATGCATTTGTGCTTGTGCAAGAGGAAAAGATAGCATGCATTGGCTTTCCCCACAGTAGAATGAAGTTGTTCAAGATGCGTTTGTTCTTGTGCAAGAGGAAAAGTTAACAAGTGCTAGCATTCCCCCATGGTGTAATGATGTTGTTCGAGATGCGCTTGTGCTTGTGCAAGAGGGAAAGCTAGCATGCTTTAGCCTTCCCTGATGGTGGAATAATGTTGTTCGAGATGCACTTGTTCTTTTGCAAGGGGGAAAGCTAGCACGTGCTAGCTTTCCCCCACAATGGAATGATGTTGTTCAATATGCACTTGTGCTTTTCTAAGAGGGAAATCTACCACACGTCAGCTTTTCCCCACAATGGAATGATGTTGTTCGAGTTTCATTTATACTTGTGTAAGAGAGAAATCCAACAAACGCTAGCTTTCCCCCATAGTAGAATGATGTTGTTCGAGGTGCACTTGTGCTTTTGCAATAGGGAAAGCTAGCAGAAACTAGCTTTCCCCCACAATGGAATGATGTTGTTCGAGATGAGCTTGTGCGTGTGCAGGAGGGAATGATAACCCGCCCTAGATTTCCTTCACATTAGAATGATGTTTGAGATGCATTTATGCTTGTGAAAGAGGGAAAGCTAGCACGTGCTAGATTTCCCCTATGGTAGCATGATGTTTTTCGAGATGCACTTGTGCTTGTGCAAGAGGGAAAGCTAGCACACGCTAGCTTTCTCCCACGGTGGAATGATGTTGTTCGATATGGCTTGTTTTTTTGCAAGAGGAAAAGCTAGCACGCACTAGCTTTCCCCCATGGTGGAATGATGTTGTTTGAGATGTGCTTGTGCTTGTGCAATAGGGAAAGCTGACACACACTAGATTCTCCCCATGGTGAAATGATGTTGTTCGAGATGCGCTTGTGCAAGAGGGAAAGCTAGCATGCACTAGCTTTCCCCCACATTGAATGATGTTTGGTATGAGCTTATGCTTGTGCACGAGGGAAAGCTAGCACATGCTAGCTTTCCCCCATGATGGAATGATGTTTGGGATGTGCCTGTGCTGGTGCAAGAGAGAAAGCTAGTGTGTGCTAGTTTTCTACCATGGTAGAATGATGTTGTTCGAAATGCTCTTATAAAAGGTGCAAGAGGTAGTGCTAGTAGGTGCAAGCTTTCCTCCACGGTGGAATGATGTTGTTCGAGAGGCACTTGTGCTTGTGCAAGAGGGGAAACTAGCACGCACTAGCTTTCCTTGATGGTGGAATGATATTGTTTGAGATGTGCTTGTTCTTGTGCTAGAGGGAAGGCTAACATGTGCAAGTTTTCGTCCATGCTAGAATGGTGTTGTTTGAGATGTGCTTGTGTTTGTGCAAGAGGGAAAGCTAGCACGCTCTAGCTTTCCCCCATAGTGGAATTATGTTGTTCAAGTTGTGCTTGTGATTCTGCAAGATGGAAAGCTAGCATATGCTAGTTTTACCCCACAGAGGAATGATGTTGTTCGAGATGCACTTGTCCTTGTGCAAGAGAGAAAACTAGCACACACTAGCTTTACCCCATAGTGGAATGACGTTGTTTGAGATGAGTATATGCTTGTGCAAGAGGGAAAGCTAGCACACACTATCTTTCCCCCATGGTGGGATGATGTTCGAGATGCGTTTTTGCTTGGCGTGCTAGCTTTCCCCCACGGTGGAACGATGTTGTTCGATATGTGCTTGCATTTGTACTTATACAAGAGGGAAAGCTAACATGCACTAGCTTTTTCCCACGATGGAATGATGTTGTTCGAAATGGGCACGCACTTGTGCAAGAGGGAAAGATAACACATGCTAGCTTTCCCCCATGGTGGAATAATGTTGTTCGAGATGCATTTGTGCTTGTGCAAGAGGAAAAGATAGCATGCAGTGGCTTTCCCCATGGTAAAATTATGTTGTTCAAGATGCGTTTGTGCTTGTGCAAGAGGAAACGTTAACAAGTGCTAACATTCCCCCATGGTGTAATGATGTTGTTAGAGATGCATTTGTGCTTGTGCAAGAGGGAAAGATAGTATGCTCTAGCCTTCCCCGATGGTGGAATAATGTTGTTCAAGATGCACTTGTGCTTTTGCAAGGTGGAAAGCTAGCATGCGCTAGCTTTCCCCCACAATGGAATGATGTTGTTCAAGATTCACTTGTGCTTTTCTAAGAGGGAAAGATACCACGCATCGGCTTTCCCCCACAATGGAATGATGTTGTTCGAGTTTCATTTATACTTGTGCAAGACAGAAATCCAACAGACGCTAGCTTTCCCCCACGGTGGAATGATGTTGTTCGAGATGCACTTGTGCTTTTGCAATAGGGAAAGCTAGCAGAAACTAGCTTTCCCCCTTGGTGGAATGATGTTGTTCGAGATGAGCTTGTGTGTGTGCAGGAGGGAATGCTAACATGCCCTATATTTCCTTCACAGTGGAATGATGTTGTCTGAAATGTGCTTGTGCTTGTGCAAGAAAGAAAGATATCATGTGCTAGTTTTCCTTCACATTGGAATGATTTTGTCTGAAATTCATTTCTGCTTGTGTAAGAAGGAAAGCTAGCATGCGCTAGCATTCCTACACAGTGCAATGATGTTGATCGAAATGCGCTTTTGCTTGTGCAAGAAGGAAAGCTAGTATGCATTGGTGTTCCTCCACAGTGGAATGATGTTCGAAATGCACTTCTGCTTGTGCAAGAAAGAAAGCTAGCATGCACCAACGTTCCTCCATAGTGGAATGATGATGTTCGAAATGTGATTTTTCTTGTTCAAGAAGGAAAGTTAACATGCATTAGCTTTGCTCCATAGTGGAATGATGTTTTTTGAAATGCATTTGTTTTGTTTAAGAAGGAAAACTATCACGCGCTAGCTTTCCTCCATAGTGAAATGTTGTTGTTCGAAATGTGCCTGTGCTTGTACAAGAAATAAACCTAGCATGCGTTAGCTTTCCTCCACAGTGGAATTTTGTTGTTCAAATTGCATTTGTGCTTGTGAAATAAGGAAACCTATCACGCAATAACTTTCCTCGATAGTGGATTGTTGTTTGAAATGTGCTTGTGTTTGTTTAAGAAGGAAAACTAGCACTCTAGCTTTCTTCCACAATGGAATGTTGTTGTTCGAAATGTGTTTGTGTTTGTGCAGGAAGGAAAACTAGCATGCGCTAGCTTTCCTCCACAATGGAATGTTGTTTTTTGAAATACACTTGTGCATGTGCAAGAAGGAAAGTCAGCACGCGCTAGCTTTCCTCCACCGTGGAGTGATGTTACTTGAAATGCGCTTGTATTTCCTCCATCGTGGAGTGATGTTGTTCGAAAGTTAGCACACACTAGCTTTCCCACAGTGTAATGATGTTGTTTGAGATGTGCTTGTGCTTTTGCAAGAGGGAAAGCTAGCATGCACTAGCTTTCCCCGATGTTGGAGTGATGTTGTTTGAGATGCGCTGGTGCTTCTGAAAGAGGGAAAGCTAGCACTAGCCTTCCCCCACAGTGGAATGATGTTGTTCAAGATGAACTTGTGCTTGTGAAGAAGGGAAAAATCTAACGCATGCTAGATTTTCCCCACGGTTGAATAGTATTGTTCGAGAAATGCTTGTGCTTGTGCAAGATGTAAAGTTAGCATGCGCTAGCTTTCCTCCATGGTGGAATGGTGGGATTTGAACCCGTGTAAAGAGGATTACAATTATTCTTTCAATGGCTCGAGCTATACCCAATCGATTAGTCCAAACCAAGCTACTTCTAAAAATATTTCATTTATTGCCACAATGTATTCTACAAATATGTTGTTGTTGAAAAAACTTTTGTCCAATATCTTCTATCATGTTGAAAAAACTAGTATGCATCTAAATCCACCATTGTTCTGTTCTTCCTCCCATAACACCATTTTTCTGAGAGGAATATGGAGTTGTAAATTGCCTCATTATGCTAGCTTTCTTGCAAAAGAACTTGAGTGCTCCAACTACTTTTCAGCCATTGCTTGAAATTGTTGAAAAACACTAAATGCGCCAACCATTTTAGACTAATAAATACAAGTTTTTTTGCGAAAAACATCAAGGAAATCTCTAAAAAAATTCATCCCACCAACATATTCTACATATTTAGGACTGGAAATATCACTATGCACTAAATCTAGAACCCCGCATTCTAGTGTAGACATTGTGCCTTCTAATTTGCTTGTCAATTGCACAATATTCATGAGTCCAAATTAGAATCATTCTTTTTGGCTCATCATCCCATTTACCATTCCTTTCTTTTTCATTTCTAATAGAGTTTTGGCATTCACATGAAGAAACCTCTAATGACACTAGTCCACAAACTATTTTCTATAATAGATGATGCAACTTATAAATTTTACTTTAAACATAAAATTTCCTTTCTTAGGAGCATGTAAACGAACATTCCTTGCGTGGTTCTTCACAATGCCAATTTTTTTAGTGGAATTTAACATTCTAGCCAAAATCTATTATTTTTGCAATAGATTTCAAAGCTCTTGCCAAATTTGGCACATGCAACACTCCTTGCMGAATATTYCTCCATTAGCAATAGGGAMTTGCAACTCTCCAACGTCATATACTTTATGSCAKCTTTTATCTCCGAACTAGATAATTCTATTCATGTAAAGAYGGCAATAAATCTGGAGYAATTTTTATTTCCTTGTCATGTGCTATGTCGTTCCTAAGTATATAGTGAAGAAATCTTAGTCATTGGAGTTCTCCATATCAACTTTAAAATCTTGATCATGTTGATTTCTACAGATGACAAGATGAAATAATGCAATCTTCCACTTCCAATAGTCTCTTAGTATGTGCCCTAGCATATGACAATAATTGCACCGTATATTTTTCTTGCTCTTATATTTTTGTGGTTGCTTGCCACCCTGTTGTTGGCATGTAGTCTGGCCTTACATATTACTTCATAAATTGTTTCATTTTGTTTCTTTTGCACCCATTTTTGTTACTCTTTCAACATGGATTTGTTGGAAAATATTGTGTTTCCCCTTTCTTTTGGCATAGAAAGAAACTTATCCCCCAATGTTGGTGATCTTGCATCAATTCTTCTAATTTCTTCTAACAATGCATCAAAAACCATCTCAAAATATGAATTTTCTTTGTTCAACATAAGTTATTATTTTTAAAGTATAAAATGATTATGGCAATGACTTCAATAAATTTAGAAATGTTGGGATTGCAAGACTTTATAGTCATCCCCAACACTAGAAAAATGGGAAAATAAATTGAGTAAAAAAATGTGATCACTCATACATTTTCCCTCCACATAATTCATGTTATAAATTTTTGTATGGAAGTACATTACCTATTTTGGACTAAATAGTACTACATCTTTTCGCTGGTCTTATAATTCTTGGTGTCTATTTGAGTATTATTACAAAATGTGAGTTCTATTATGGACATTGCTTTATCCTCTTCCTAAATATTGAACTTCATCCTTAC
This sequence comes from Picea glauca, assembly GCA_000966675.3. NCBI lineage: Eukaryota > Viridiplantae > Streptophyta > Pinopsida > Pinales > Pinaceae > Picea > Picea glauca. The sequence goes on from JZKD02S2180885.1 coordinate 448,595, forward strand.
TAGTAGTAAGGTGACCTGGTTTTCATATTGGTTTCATTAGCAATACCAATTTCACCTTTCGCTTTCAAAGCCATGTTAGGTTAATCATTGAGTGCTTGTGGTTTATTGTGGCACATGGCTTTAGCCCATGGTTTTCATGTGATGGTAGTGTATTTAAGAGGCTTATTGTCTACATTATAATGTGTCTCAAATGGATGGTGTTGGTTGAATTGGGCATGGTCTTGGTTGACTTGG
>JZKD02S2180886.1:31326-41593 GCA_000966675.3 Picea glauca
TGCATGGATCTGTAACTGGTTTTGGGCGCCAAGTCTTTAGGGTTTTTCCTATTGTAAATTCTATAAAGAGGCGTGTTGTAAGGTCGTAAAGGATAATGCAAAATATGCTAATGCATGAGTAAATCATAGGTTGTTGGTCATGTAGATGTAATCCATATTGGCTACAGGGTTTGTCTTTCACCGGAAATAGGGTATGATGTCGATTGTGTCTTAGGTGTGGACCAAGGTTAGACATGTAACCTTTTATTTAGATTGAATATTACAATAAGAGAGAAGAACGCTCAAGGAATGCTATTTTCCCGATTTAGGGTTTCTAGAGTAAAATCTATGTGTACTGTGTGATTGTTGTGTCATTTACGTTCTTGATTAAATTCTTATTCTCTTCTGCTAGGTTTAGTGTGGAAGTGTCTCTCATTTCCTGACACTAGATTCTTAGCAAGCCATTAGATGATAACACCTGGCGATATCTCTTAACACAACATAACAAACAAGGGTTAATTTTAATACTTGGGTAAGTTTTACCAAAGGGGAACAACATTAACCTTTGTACATGTACCAAGTCGTAGGACAACAAATATTTCCCAAGTACCTAGGTGAAAGATAGATAAAAAGATGAATAATTATGGGAAAGGGAAGGGAAAAATTTGATGTAATGACCTTCAAAGTCATTTATATGCATAGGTATTTTTATTGTTTCATCTAGTTTTCATGACCTATTATTTTTATGCAATAACCTTCCAGAGTGAGCTCAACATTATGTTACCTGCCATCGACATTGTTTCTTACTACCCCTTTATGGTTTTTTTTTGTGTTCAGTTTATCGAACAAGTCACTTTTTCCTTAGATATTCATAAACAAGCTAGGGACTAGGGGCATTGGCCTCATAACAAGGTGGCATTGCTCATGATTTACATTTTTGTCTTCTGACTTTAATGCTCTTCACCTCTAGCCTTTTTGGGCTTTATTAATTTAGTCTTTTCAATATTTAACCCTTTCTTTTAAACTTTGACAAGTCATACATGATCATAATAGATTGTTCATATGGATGGAATGAAATGAGAAGGGATTGTGGAAAATGTTCAGCGTGGTTAGGATGTGGAAAACGCTACTTTGGCTAGTTACCGAGTAGTACAAACTGACCCGAGAAATGATGCACTTCTAAAGGAAAATATGGTACCCCAAGGTACAATGAGGCAAATAATAAAATTATGCATGTTATGAAGTGTTATCATATTTCATTTTGCGCTTACCACTTTCATGACTAACTAGGAAGTTATAGCATCACATCTAAATGAACACCAATAGATGGAATACCAAGATAGAGCATATTGAAACCATAATATACCATCCATAGTACATATGTCATATGAGGAGTGAGGGAGGAGGACAAACTATACCAAAACTAAGCTAGCATGGCCATATATCTAATGGAGATAATATGAATAATTGTCTAAGTTCGGAGAAGATGGGCAAAGCTCATGCGGAACAACAACATGACACCCTATGAGAATACCTCTTAAGTTGTCACCTCTGGAGGGGTAACATTTGGCTCCTATTTGGGGACATGCAATCTAATGTTAAGAGTACATGAGAACTCTAAAATATCTTGTAGACCTATGATCTACACACCATCTAACTTGACAAAGGCATGAAAAAGGGGTGAAGCTACCACCTTGATGAGATAAAAACTACTTTGCATAAATAATTTTTTTTACTAAGTCTATGCATGGAAGTAAAGCATGAAAACATATGCAAGAAATTATTCTAAGGAAAATCAAATGCATCAAGAAAATCAATCAATTAATGCATGAAAAATAAACACACAAATGTAGGCAATAAAATGCATGGAAAGCTAGCACACATCCTATGTTATTTCTCATGGATCTTATTCTTTCCTACCCTAGTGGCTAACTAAGAGATGTGGTTGCTATGTAAAATCAAATATCTAATGCAACCACTTGAGGAGATTATCAATAGCATGAATCTTTCCTTTGTGTTTGGTTTTTATCCAAAATAGGGATATGTTAAGCACCAAGCTGGTATCAACAAAATCTTGGTTATTCCTAAGTCTAGAACCCAGGTAAAGTCATAACTATGAAGCACAAGGCCCAAAATAATCCAAGGTTGGTTCATACCTCCAAAAAATTCCTCCATCCAAAGTTTAATAGGGATAATGTAATTAGAGGAGTGGGTCAACCCATTGACTTCACTTGCCAAGTTATTGAGGAAAAGGGGTGTAAAAGGTGGCTCTAGAAATTGACTTCTCATGCTTCTCTCGATCGAGGGTAAGGAAGGAGAAAAAAATTTAAAGATAAGAAGGGAGGAAGATGAAACTCATAGGTAAAGGGTAATATTTCTAAGTCACAAGGTAAGGAATTCTCCATATCTAAGATAATCCTATCATACTTAACCCTCTCATGCAAAGGGGGACAAATTACTTCATGTTCCTCAAGATTTGGACTATTGGATTTTTCATCAAGATTTTCTAAGTTGAATTCTATATTATGTACAAGTTCATCAATAAAGTCTTCACCCTCATGGTCAGTATCATAAATAATATCACCTTCAAAGTGAAACAAATTCATATCCCACTTAGATATTATAATGCATAATAGGTCATCGAACCTTCTAATACATAGGTTATTATTTTATTCATGGAAAGAGGGAGAGTCCACTAGTACTTCTTCAAAATTTACCCCTTCAACATCATCAAAATATGGATAAAAAATATCAATATCCTCACAAGGGTAACCATTCATCAAGTCTTCACCTTCACAGGGATAGGGAAAAAAAATGGTTGATTTCACCATCTAGGATTTCATCAAGGTTCACTTCATCCACAGACTCAAAAGGTTTCTCTTGTCCGTCCTCATCAATTTATACTGCATACCTTTGGTTCTCACTTAGGTTGCATTCTTCATGAAGTGATTCCTCCTTAATGGGTTCATCAAGTACTTGATATTCTATGGGATGCTTCTTCTTATGAGAGGGATACTAAGGTACATTTGATAAATGTCTCAATCTCTTCATTTTCAAGACTAGGCTCCCAATATTCAAGGAATGATCTAAAAAAATCCACAAATGAAGTGATTGGTCCTACAAGATGATCACAAAACCAATCATTCGCCTTGTCTTCCAAAGTACATGTAAAAGTATACATCCAAAGATCCTCATAGATAATATGAGATTCACTCATGACCCTAATGAAAGACATGACATGTGACAGGGATGACTTCGGATTTCCATGAAATAAATCGATAAGATCAAGTAAATATTCATGGTAGCCTTTATGTGGAGCTCCTATAATATTTGAACAAGTAAGTGGAGCACACATCCAATCACATTATTCTATTGTTTCCATGTTTCAATTCTACAAATTCAGTGAGTGGAGTCACCAAGGTGAATTCTCAAAGCCAACACAATGTTACTTGCTTCACCCTACAACAACAAATCCTTTAAAATATCTAAGGGAATTAGGATTCTTCCCTTCAATGGAGTCTCTAGATGAGTAAAATCAATAAAAACCATTGAATCCTACTCATCAAAATTCTGTTGAAGCCAAAATTTGAATACCCAGGGAATGAATTTTATCCTCAACAATGGCACCAAAATGTTACTGCTCAAATTCTCGCTAAGGGAAAGTCAAGCCCCACCTACGTAGGAGATTTTGGGGTGACAACTAGGCAAGCCACCCATTGGCACCTCAATGGCCTTGCCTCTACACTTTAAGGATAGGGTTTCTAACCTAAGGAGGGTATTCCCGAGGGGTCTAAACTAAGTCCAATCATTGTATATAGAAGGGAAAGGTTTAGGACATGTTTTGGATTGGAGCTTGGCACTATCCTCTCTGAGGGATAAGACAATGAAATATGGAGATGAGAAAACATGAAAATTAATGGATAATGAGCTCAAATTAAATATATCTTAGTAAAAAATACTTAGTTGAACAATGCTTGGAACACAAGATATTTATATTGCATTCAGACTAGAACAACATGAGTATCATGTATCAAAGAGATGTACCATTCATCATACATCATATATCATTCATCATCATCAATCCATGAATTAAATGCCAATGTTTGATCAATGAAATTGCAAAAGGGAAATTGTATGATCATGGGTTACTTCAATCAAGATAATGTAGATTTGTGCATATGATATAGTAAGAGAACTTAAACCATGTATATTTCCCAACAATGTAACCAAATGTTAATGTTGCAATAAATGACAAGACAACGTGTGAAATGGTTATGCCTAATACTTTTATTTCAAATACAATTCTATCATGAAGATGTAACAAATCCATCAAGTAAGTAATTGTGCCAACAATAGTACTACCTTGTCAAATCCAAGTCATAGACAAAGATATCATGAGAGAAGATTTATAAAGTAATTGGCACATATCTAGGTGTTATCAACAAAGTTCCACTATAGAAATATACAATATGTCTTTGCATTAGACTTCAATCACAAATATAGAACCCCAAAATATCACGATTGATGGTTATGAATATGAGAAACAAGACTGTATTAAAGAATGATATGGCCAACAAGTTTATTAGGGTATTTAAGCAATTATCACTAACCAAACACAATCTTGAATTGTTGCAATTTTAGTTAGTAAAAATCCCTCAAATAATGACCCAAAGAGAGGTTGTTTTGCACCTTTCGAATGATCATTGGACCCCCTCATGCATTGGTTTACTTTTATGATTTGACCAGAGAAAAGGGACCTCAAAACACTGCAAAGACAAGATCTGTATAAACACTAAAATATGAATTTGTTCTCTATAGTTTCAAACAATTAAGATAAAAACTTTGAATGGTCACCAAAGGAGGTAATGATTGGCACCTAAATGAGGTTGTTGACCATTATTTATAATCAATTTGATCCTTCTGTTTATTTAAACAAGGAGACACCCAAATATTTTCCAAAGGAGGGGTTACACCATCATCATATATGCATTGCTGATCTCTGCAGTTTGGGAAACTAGAATAAACCCTTGGACAATGATGAAAAAAGATGATTCTTGGCACATTAGAGAGGTCATTGGCCCCTTAAATGCATCCACCTATTGCTAGATATGGTATAGAATGGTAGAATCTCAAAATGTTGCATAAATATGTGATGTGAACCAATGAAAAGGAGTGCCCACCTTATACACATGCTTAGAATTATAACCAGAGAAAAGACACAAAGAAATCAAACTTGTTATACTTGTTCTTTCATATTTTCATCAAGTGTGAATGCATGAACCATAAAGAAACTTCAACTTTGCAAGAATAAATGATAAATGGTTAGAGTTAGAGTTCGATACCATAAGTTCCAATCAACTAGTTAAGAAATCCTATAATAATATTCAAATATTTCAAGAATTCCTCAAACATGTAAGGGTGATATATGTTACCCCCTCAAGGGTGAGAAATTTTTGGATACCCTATAAAGGGTGTCATCTTTCTTATTGGATGAAGTGTCATGCTCATCTTTGCCAGGTCCAGAGATATTTCTTCTTGATCTCCACCAGATTCAAGATCATGCTAGCTCAACTATGGTGTATCTCACTTTCATCCCCACTCATCAAATGATAGATGCATTGTGGCCATTAGGGGAATTTTGAGGTCTAAAATGGGCCTCCGAAGAGATATAATAAAATATTATGAGTTAGTTTTTTTGGGGGGGAGGTATATTTACAACTCACGTTTTGCACTACAATCCATGTAAATATGGTTAATTTAAATTTAAAAGTTGTCTAGAAGTAAAATTAATATATATATATATATATATTGATGTGACTTGGGGTTACTAGAGGAGATCATGTCTCATGGTCCATAATGAAGAAAGTGATCACATAGATGATCATTAACATTATGCAGATATAGGATCCCCTCAGATGCCTCCCCCCTCATACAACTTAGTCCATTTCACTTGATTATCATGGTTCATCTAACGATGGTCCAACACATGTGGGGTACACTATTCATTGTTTCATATAAAGTATCACATTTAATGCATCGAGAATTTAGGTGCAGATCATGGGTTCAATTCAGATAATGGATCATGATTGCTTGGAAATTATGCTTTTTGCCTTGATTCACCTTGGTGGTCATCATTTGTGTCCTAGTACAGTGTTGTCACTCTTTGGGGAACAAGGGTACTATTGTGAGGCTTTTATAGGGGTAATGTACCATTCCTTCTCACACTCAACACTTTTCATCTTGATTCCTTTTTTTGTCCTATATTTTGGTAATGGTTGTTACATGTACACCAAAAAGGCCCATGGTTCATTTTCTTATGAGAAGAAGGGATATAATGTTGAGGTTGATGCAACTGTTATAAAAAAAAATGAAAATAAAGCATGTTATGAAAGAAAGAAGAAATAATGGGATAATAAATAACCAAGTCAAAAACCAAAGGTCAGATTGAGCTCTTCCCTCTTGATATGAGGCAATTTCCCCTTGTCCTAATGCATTGAATGCATATCAATCAAAAGGAATTAATCCAAGTAAGAAAAATAATAAATTCTTGAAACCTAAAAGTGAGACATAAAAGCAATAAAAGAATATCAAAAGGAAATAAGGGGTTTGGAATACACGCACTATTGAGGAAAGGGTATCTCAAGTAGCAAGCGCTCCCTCTACAAAGGTGATCATGGAAATGGAAAGATCACGATTACCTTGCATGTCAATGACTCCATAACCATGAAGTAAACCTCATGCCACATCACTCTCTATACTTACACTTTGAAGGGTTTCTTGGAAAAAACCCCTCTACTTGGGTACTGACACACCTAATAGGATATTATGATGGTCCTGCCATACCTAAAATTGGAAAATTGCATAAATTTTTGAGCTAGTGTGAAGTTTGAAGAAGATACCTACTGTGAATTGCTTACATGGATTTTGTATTAAGTGATGGCTTACTTTATATCATTATGTGGCTTTGGTATCGTGTAGTTGTTTTTATTTCTTCATTTTGTGGACCTTGTTTTTTCATGATGCACCCTTGACATGGTCCTTTGGAGGATGTTTCCATGATGATTCCTATGATGTTACACACTTGATGCAAAGTGTTTGGCCCTTTGATGATTTGACATGCCTTGAGGCACCTTTCCACACCTCTTGGACATTGTACATATGAGCTTGGGTACTACAGATATAGCTTGATGTGCCATTGAGAGGGCAAAAATTCCACAAATTGGATAGTTGTTGATCATTTTTCTGTCAATGTAAAGTCACCATCTTGTGGGGAACAAGAAAGGCTATCCTCATTTTTATAGAGGTGGTTCTCCTCTCTTGATATATTGGAATATTCTTTGTATGTCTCTAGATCAATGCAATGGGTGAGTGCTAAAGAGAAAACCCAAAATATCTTCCAACAAAGATCTCATTTAGCAGATTTATTCATTAAGCACGCCATCTTACTCTTGGAAATAAAAGTGAATAAATATAACTGAAAGAAATTTGTACAGAGTTTGATTTCAATGGATATTTTTCCTTCCTTTTAAAATATTGTGAATCCATAATCAACTATGAATTTGCAAGACAAAAGGAAAGATAAAATGGGAAGGTCATAAAATAACTTTAGAGGATCACATTGTTAATATCAAACGAGTTTGCAAAGCACCATTTGTTCGAGAATCCATTGATACATCACCACACATATTCATAAAAACAACATGACACTTGAATAACTATTTGTGGGAAAAATTAATAATAATATCCCAAATGTGACAAGTTTAACAATGTATGAAACAAGAGGGATGAAACAACCTCAACAAGATCTCAATGACAATTACATAGCCTGAAATAAATTGCATCTACTTTTTACAAGCAAGGATTTTTCTCCTATGGACCCGAAATGTCATGGGGAATGTATGGAAGAATATTTATAGAATTGAGTGCAAATGTATCTCAAGGAGAAAGTGAATAATACTAATCCAATTTATTTTTGGAAAGGCTAAACTTTTTTCTAGCAAAAAAACCCATATAGCAAACTCTCTAACAACCCACTGCCAATCCTCTGAATTTGCCTCCTTTTCTCTTTTGTAATCTCTTCTTCGTCTTATTGAAATTTTTTTTCAGCTAGGGATTTATGTGTCCCTTTTGATATAATGAATTATTCCCTTTGGTAAATATGATATTTTATGTTCATTCCATCATCTGGCACCCACCTTAGAAGTTTATAAATTTCTTTAAATAAATGATTTTCCAAAAATAACTTGTTTCCAAACCCAAACATAGTCCCAAATGTAATTTACTTTTTAGGGCATGATAATTGATATTTCATCCATTGAAACCACTTCCAATGTGTTCTTTATCTCTTTACCTTTATGAGCTCTCGTTTTCTCAAATCAAGCATCGAGATCAAAAGTTATGAGCTCCGTAAAATGGAGACTCATCCATCCTTGAATTGTCCTCGTGAAATTTGGTCCTTTGATTTGTAAATTTGACTTTATTTATCCCACATGCATTGTGGGAGGGTTCTCATGACATATTTATAAAGAAATTTTATCTCCACATTATTTGTGAATGAATTAGAGAGAGCCATAAAATTTCACGTTGCTTGTGCACAAAGTATGTTTTGATCACCACATCATCACCCAATAATCATGCTAAGTCACTTTCCATTCATCTCTGTCCATTCATGTGTCACTCAGGGGTAGGTCCACTTCACTGCCATGTGTCCACATATAATAGGTCTTAATTGGGAGGTGTGTCCCAAAATAAAGAGAAGTAAACTTAGGATAGAAAAATAGTATTTAAATGAAATAATATTAAAAATTAAAAGAATTGTTGGCGGAGTTACAAGAATGCAGAGGTAGAGGATGTAGGTGAGGAGATATGAGAAATTATAAGTATGGACTCCTGCATTCTCGCATTCAATAAATAATTCTCGCAATCAATAAATAGACTAAGTGTAAAATTGAGAAAAAAAAGTGTAAAATAAGTCATGCGGGTTGCGGGAGGAGAGGTCAAGGGATAGGTGAAGGGGGGTATTACTGGAGGAGAGGTCAAGGGATGGGTGAAGGAGGGTCTCCCACATCTGCATTCAAAGATCAAGAAACCAACTAAGTGTAAAAAATAATGAGGGTGCAATTTGAATGATGAAAAAATTGTTATGGAGAAAATCTCCTCGGTGGATAGTAAGATCTCCCTAGGATCTGCCTACTGATCCTAGACAAACAATGGATTAGAATTATATGGATTTCATTTTGACTCAAGTTATTAGATTCATAATTAAACTAATAAATGGTGGAATAACATACCTTTTTATGAAGGTTTTCCTTTGTATGTCTTGGTTTCCGTAGTCCCGAAGCTCCAACTCAAACCTCTACAACCTGCTCCCTGCACACAAAATAAAAATAATGGCTTCTTACTTATCTTATTAGTGTTATTATCCTATATATATCTTATATCTAACCCGATCTATGATAAAATAAATCATATTCGAACATTTATTCATAAAATACAAACATTCATAGGGGAAAACCAATGATTTATTAATTTGAATAATGGAAGTACATCAATACAATACCTCTTAGTGCATATGCACTCCTCTTTTTCCCTTTATCCTTTCTCCTCAATCAAGATAGGATACTTGAATACAATTGATGTAGATGGAGAAGCACCTTTGAATTTCTTCAACATAGATCTGTAAATGATTCTTCCTTCTCATGCTCAAGATTTTCCTTCTTTATATAGATCCTTGGAAGAGGCTTGGGAGAGATTCTAGATATTATAGAGACCAATGGAGACTCAAATGATATGAGTTCCAAGGATTATGCCACATGAATAACTAAATCACCCCTTGCTTGCCTCTTTGAAACTCTGAAAATATAGAATGTTACAGAGGGTGTTGCAGGTTGCATTATAGATGACCCACGACATGTATCCCTTTGTCCATGCATAAAAAGTTACACCTTGTAAAAATGATCTAAATATTTAGCTAGATCTATGTCTTTTCTTTCATATTTTGTTGTATTCCCATCTGGCCCTGTAGGGTGTAAATTAAGGTTATAACCCTGTAGGGTGGAAATTAAGGTTATAACATATGCCCCCTAATGTGTGAGGTTAGGAAAGGAATGGATGGTAGAAACACATTACAATAAAATAATATCCATTTGAGGTACTGTGAGGGGAGAGAAAAGAGGTTCTAAGGTAAAAGAGTACCTATAGTAAAAAACCAAGGATAAAGGAATATATAGACCATCCCCTAAGTAGACATACTCAAAATCTAAAGAGTATCAAAGCATGACTGCCAAAC
>JZKD02S2180897.1:0-14488 GCA_000966675.3 Picea glauca
GGATTACATTGTTTGTTTGATAGCCTCTTTCTAAATACTATACATATCATCCTCTATAAGTTTGCAACAATTCATTTTCTCTATATGATGATTTGGAGTTTTCAAGAAGTAAGTTTGACAGGGGGCAGAATCTGTGAGATCTCTTATATGGAGGTATATATCATCCAGTTGATTTTTTGTGTTTTCTTGTGCTACGATTAGAAGCATATCTCTTATATGACCATCATTATCCATTCAACACTATACTTTCAAGGATTGAGTATCCACATGAAGTATTTGACGGAGGAAGTCTATATTGCATGGGTTATGGATTCTTGTAGGTGAATTTCGAATTGTGGGTCCGAAATAATCAATATCCATACTGTCAACATTATTTATTTCTTGTTGGGTGACACAGGATACCACACTCAATTGAAACCTTGCATTCCTCCCAGTTGTCATTAGGATTCTCTCTATGGCTACTCCAACGAATTTCCATGCCTAAGTAGGATTTCAATGTGAACTTCTGGGATCCATTTCTTCTCATAACTCTTCTCACCTATTTTTTTATTTGTCCCACTATAGTATTTGGATGTCATCTGAGTTTTTATAGACTTGAATTTGTCATGCAAACTTCCCTCTTGAATATAATGTGTCTCTTGGTTCAATTATCTTCCTCCGAAATTTAGACATTATCAACTTTGGTGCAATCGAATCCACTTAGATCACCTCATATATTATCCAATTCCCCATCGTTGAACTCACTTACTCAAATTCGGTGGTGTTGATGATTCTTTTTGTTCTCATTTCTTTAAAAAATAGTCCCATGATTCTCTTGTATCTTTGCAATTGGCTTCGAGGAATTCTTCCCACTCTTCTTGATTTTATTTCCAATTTGAGTTTGGTGGAGGATTTCCCACGAGGGGTCAGTATTTGAAAATGTCTTCAACTCCCTTGACTAACACGGATTTATGCAGCAAGGATGGAACAATGCAAAGGAAATTGTTGTGCAATTCAAAGTAAAATTTGTCTTTTATGATTTCGACTGATGATATGTCTTTGATTGCTTGTTCTTCAATATTATCATATAAAAAAAATTCAAACCACTTGTTCAAGTTTTTTCTACCTCCGTTTTTTATTTTTTGTATCAATTATTCATTTGGAGTGAGTTTCTGTATTAAGTGATTGATTGAGATATTAAAATACTGCCTTTGGAATTGCTTCTAGGAATTGTTCATGTGTATATGAGAAGAACTATGTGTGTGCCTCTACTAGCGTCAATCAATTCCTCCTTGTGTATTTTTTGATACAATTAGTTATTTTTCACTCCCACCATTCGTGCATGTATTCCAACCTTAACATCTATGTGCCTTTTATTTTATACATGCCCGAGTTTAGAACTACTTGCAACGTAACCAATGTTGCATTCTGGAAGAAAATACAAGAAGGTTACTAGTAGTTCCTTACACACCCTTTTCTAAAAAATTCTTAATAATGAATGATCTAAACCACATCTGTTTGAATTTGACTGCCCCCAACGGATATTTAGCTTATTCATAGACTATGACAAGATCACCTCCGGAGAAAAATCGAGGGCGAATAAACTGATCATATTGACACTTGACATGTTGTTTGTGAGCCTTGTTGGCCAAGGTTGCATATTGACGTTGCTCATCGAACTGTTTGAGATATAAAAGACACTCTTCAATTGGAGTATTTTTGGGCAATAGTTCCACTACCAACTTAAGAGAAGGGATTTGGCACTTTATGGGAAATATTACCTCCAGCCCGTAAATGAGTTGGAAAGGAGAAACACCGATAGAAGTCTTGATCAAGGTTCGATAAGCCCAAAGTGTCGAGTACAACATCAAATTACAATTCAACTTGGCCGAATTGATCGTCCGTTGAAGAATAGTCTTAAAAGACTTATTAACAACCTCCACTTGACCATTCATCTGTGGGTAGTAAGGTGAGGAATTTTCTTGCTTAAACCCTAGTTTTGATGTTAAATCGAACATCATCTTGTTCTGGAAGTAACTTCCTATTGACAGGCATAAGTGAACACACCGTCAATTGTGAGGGAAATCCCAGTCTGAGGTTGTTTATGTAACCTAACTCATTTGGGATGACTCACCCTGACAGGTTTTACGGATTCATTTTCCGGTACAACGATACAATCTAAGCTATAGAAATAACATAAATATCTATTATGTACAATTATGTTTTGAATATATACAAAGTTTACAAAATACAGAGCGAAAAATTTGCGAGAAACCTTGGAAACAAATGTTTATAAAATATAACCAAATCTTAGGAAAAATGTAAAGAGATCTAAGATTAATTACTAATCTACTTTTACACATGAAGATAAAATAAAAGATAACAGTGAATGCAGATGATAATAATATAACTTAAATAAACAAATTATTAAGGTTAAAGGTGAATCTACATTCATTAATCAAATGACAAAAGAAGAAAATAATACTAACCTACAATTGGCCAACGTTCAAAAGAGAAAATTGTGTTTGTGTCTTCATGTGCCAAGATGCTCCTACAATATTCCTGTTAAGATAAGTCTAACGCAAACATATTGTATAATTCTAAGATTATGATGATTTTAAGTGAAAGACACTCCACTTTGAAAATGCAAATCTCATTTAAACTACAGAAAGAACAACATTCATATTATTAATATCAGGTGAGGAAATTTATAACCATTTACATCAAGAAATAAATTCACATTGACTAAATAGATCCGTGCAAACTCAAATTGTATGAAGAAATTCAATATAGATCGATATTTGTACAAAGATAATACAATCACCTGCTATTATATAATTTGTAATCATGGACTATCATAAGATCAAAAGTATTAATGAATAGAAAAATAATGAACCATGCATTGATCAAACAATCTAAAGCTAATTTAAATCAATTCATGATCAATATCTTTGAAAAATATAAATCATAATGTTCAGGTATTATAATATGAACATAAATATTTAACTTGCAGGACAAAAGCATGGGTTAAACTATGACTTTATATTTCTCAAAAAGTATCTAATAGTTCATGTCCCAAAAATTTCACCCCCCCCCCATATAAAAAATAACAGAGTATTTAAACACCAAATTGATCTACTTCTCATATCCACTGGATAGAGGTAAATCTTCAAAAATAGGGAGTTCTGAAATCAAATACTAATCTAAGTTCATAATAATAATGTTAATAACAACTTAGAAAAAGTTTGTTATAACAATTTTCAAAAATGCTTTCTTCGTTGTTTGAAACATAAACTATTTTCAAATTAGAAATACTTCATGATCCTTCAATAATCCAACAACATATAGGACATATTTCATGTTCTTTCTTGAGACCTGAAAATAAAATTAAAATCCAATTAAAAATCTCATAAATTAATTTAAGACAAGCTACAAAATCTTTGATTCTGTAGCTAGTCTAAAAACAATGCAACAACTCATGCTTAATAAACAAATCAAAAATAAAAATAAACCACATATTTATTTACCAAATTAAACATTTGAAAAAGAATATTCGTGCATCTATGATCTCATAACAACATTGATATTAGTTAAATTCTTAATCATAATATCCCCAAATTTCCTGAATCTGGTGTTTGCCCGAGGAAGAGTTCACTACAATTCAAATATCAAATCCTAATTTTCTCTTTCAAGATCTCTATTTTGAATCAACGTCTGGTTAAGAGACATTTATAGGTATGGGATGTCTATGTAATATCTCTGAATCCATGATAAACATTCATCACAACATAGAGGTTCCATATTTGGGAGCAGTTGTTTGTGTTTTGAGTCTGGGGAATTTTCTTGTGCCATCCTAGCCTTTAAATCAGTCTGGATTCCTGCGAATCCCTCAAAATTTTGAAGAAACAGAGGCAAGTTTGAAGAAAAATCATACTATGGATGACTATCCCCTGCTGAGTCTGGGCTTACACTTTCGACATGGTCTAAATATTCTATTATAATCGTTAGAACAAGATTATCCCTCTGTTTATGTTTGTTCCTTATCATCCTTGACAAGATTCGACCACTTCTTTTGTTTTTAAAATCAACATCGCAGACCTCCTGCAAATGCCTAATTGGTTTACCCTGCCCTTTAAATCTGTAATTGATCGCTGGTATCAGAGGCTGTGATTGATCAACAAAATTTAATGACCCATTTCTCAAATGAATAAGAACCTCTTCTAAAGGTTTCTTCGACATAAATTCATGTCTTTTGGGTGCCACTTTGTTCATAGAAAAAACCTCGGTTTGATCACTAGGTAAAATGACAAAGTCGTTTTGGATTTGAACCTTGATTTTAAAATCCTGCGACGAATTAAGCGAAGCTTCAGGAGAGACAAGTTCTTGCGTCAATTCGATGGTAGGGTCTATTTGCAGGGGTAAGAATCCATTCCTTACTAGAAAACTTTTCCAAGTGTCCTAATTTCTAACCAAATGGAAATTGACCAATATGCAAACTAAGCCATGGTGGAATAGGCTAGTCTCAGGATTACGGTTTGGACTTTGATAAAAATTCAACATTTTTTGCATAATTTTAAGCAGGTAGAAGGGTAAGTTTAAGCTAAATCCATGAAACACCATAAGTAACCGAATGTGGAAAGGGAACACTAAACCATAGCACCCTTCACAAGTGATGAATTTCTTAATAATCAACAATAATCTGTGCCAACAGGTATTAAACAGTTCCAACGTCATACCTTTTACATGGTATTGTGATTTCCTAGACACCAACAGAGACCATCATGGAATGTTGGTTAATCTCATGTTTTTAAACCACTTGTCACCTTTCTAAGACAAACCAATTTCCTTAGCTATGATTTCTTTTGTAAACTGTAACTGAACATCCCCAATTTTGGATTTGGTGCCATCAAAATTCTTGGCAAACACCCTGACAACTTCTAGGTTAAAACCATTGAATGACTAGATAAAATTCAACCAACCAAACTGAGCCAGGCTATCCATCGCATCCTCATGAGAAAACAAAGTTTGTGATCCATTCAGCTCTATCCCAACTATGGTAGCCATGAACTCATAGGTGGTAAACTAGAAGGAACAAAGACAATGTTCATCAAAATGAGAACTTTGTGCTTACAACAAACCAAATCCATAAACAACGGAAGAGACCGACCTAGCATACCTGATGATAAAACGATGTTCAAAGAATTGAGGAGGTGATACCATTATTTCCCACTCTAAGTTTTTATTATCTCCAAACAACGAGAGGACAAAAAGGTTCAAATCCACTAAACTCATGGAACCCTCGCTACTTGCCACTAACAACTAACCCGAAACCGAGGTCATTAATACATTTGTAGGGTAATAATTCATATGAGAGATGATCTGTCAGTAGATTAAGTGAACATTACTTAATGTCGTATCTTGACATGACAGTGGTAAGTGATGGGAGTTGTGTTTAGGTCATTTGGAGAGGGAAGGGTTTAATAGAACTATGTTTCGCCAAGAGTTTTAACTAGGTTATAGTTTAGGCTTGATCTTTTAGTTTTGAAATTTAATTAAATTGATCTCGCACATTTCAAATTGGGTTTAGTTTTTTAGAACATAAGTCATATGTCTTCCAATAAAATCATAGTTCAAGAACCTTTTTATTTAGACCTTCAATTAAATAAAACAAACAATAACCTTTAACTCAGTCAAAGGGATATTATCACAAGAGTTCTATCAATGATCTGCATGAAACAAGGCTTCAATTTCATGCTTTACAATCATGAAATTGAAGAGGGAAAACAAACAACAAGTAACATAAACATATTCTCACAAAAACGCTATAAATCCAAGCAAGGTTGATTAACACTAATAGTCACACCTTTATACAAAAGAAAAACAATCAATCCAATGCATATAGACATACTAGGTAGTGAGCATAAGAAGTGATTTTGTATTTCAAATGTCAATAAAAAACAAGATTCTATTTGGGAAGGCAACAAATGGCAAATCACTGGGTTAAGTAGTTATCTCTATCCTAGAGAAAGCATCACATCATGAAGGCTAGAAAACATAAGCTTGTCAGATATCCAAGTTTCCTCCGAGAGTGTATCATTTGGTCTGTGTAGTAATTCTATTATCCCTAGTGGCATATGATAATATGGTGTAGCCACAATTTACAAACTGAGGAACATAACTATTTTAAGGATTGAAATCTGAAAGATGGTTTCCCCCATGAGTCATGATAATTAATGAGTAGGAATTCGATACCATAAGCATGGCCACTGCTTCCATCAAGAATTCATATCCTCGGAAAGGTTTACTTTTAACCCAGTTGGATGCTTCTATCCCATCTAGTAGTTAAGAACACATTGTATATCAATCCCAAAATTATTGATTTTGATTCCTTTGATAATTTAGGAACTAGTTGAAAATCACAGCTCTGTCTTGGTGACTAGTTAATAGTAATGTCATCCACATAGGTCCAAGAGAGTGAGAAAGTCGACTCTTGATGAGACCTCTTGTCCTCTAGTTCAAAAACTGGAGGCCATTATCCTAGCTTGGTAACCATAAATGATAATGTCACTTCCCTAGATTATCCATGGTCATAACGGACTGGCTCATGATGAGACCTTCCAATCTTCATCTAGAAACTTGTATGATTTTACTTTTGAACACACATGAGATCCACTCATGGTATTTTGAAAATAATCCCTTGTCTAGAGATTGTCAAAAAGATGGGGAAGCAAATCCAAAATTTCCTTAAGAACAAGGGATGGCGTAAGAATCCTTAAGATCTACATCATTTTCACGGGTTAGAACAATTTCTTGAAACAATGCTTTGCAAAAGGGGAAATGAAAAGGGGAGCAACCAGATTTAAAATTTAACCATCAGGGCTAATGTATATTTTCTTGTTTCAAGACCATATTTGAACTCTCACCAGTGGCTTTGGAATCAACAGACATTGCAGAATTTTAAAACCAGTTTCCTTCATGATGATCATTTTTAAACAACCAAACAAGACATCAGAAAGACAGGCAAAGAAAAAATAAAATTTACTCAAATAAAAGGAAAATCATAACAAGAACTAGATATTTACAGACTAACTTTTTACAAGTAAATCATGAAAAATACTTTTTGAGGTCTTGACCATTTACTAGAAAAGTACATGGTTGTCCCTCTAGATTTTGGAGATGAAAGGAACTAGGACCGAGTTTTTCTTTAACATTAAATGGTCCCAGCCATAGATTTTGAAATTTGGTGTGTTCCCCTTTATTCTCATGTGCCTTATCCCACCTAAGAACCAGGTCCCCTACGTTGAAGTTTTTATCAGTGGATAAAATCTCATCAAACCAACATTTAACAATTTGTTGATGTTGATCTAATTCATGTTTAGCATGTGTTCTGGTCTTTTCAAGTTTAAGCAAAGCGTTAATTCAACTTTCCAAGGCGAGGCATTCTTCCTCCTGAACCTTTTGGGATAGATGAAGTGATGGTAACATGACATTGGGAGGAAAGATAACTTCTCTTCCATACACAAGGAAGAAATGGGAGTTACCAATGGATTCTTTACGGTTGATCCTGTCATCCCATCGTGCATTAAATAAGGTTGTGTGCCAATTTTTGTGATTGTTTGACATTGTTCTTTTTAAGATTTTGATTAAAGTTTTATTCATCGATTTAGCCAAGTCGTTGCCTTGGGGGTAATAATTGGTAGAATATTTTAACTCAATTCCTTTTTTATAAAGAAAAAACGTTCATGTCCAATGAGTAAAAATAAGAAGCACTGTCAAACACTAAACATTCTAGTACCCCAAAACGTGTAATGATGTGAGTTTCTAGGAACGAAATCACCTGATTAGTGTTAACCTCTCTTAAAGGCATGGCTTCAGACCACCTGGTAAAGTAGTTAGTTGTCGTGAGAATGTATTTATGTTGATGTGAGGAGGGTGGGTTGATCAGACCTATGATATCCAGGCCCCATTGCTGGAATTGTGCATCGATTGTAATGGGCTGCAAAGGGAAAGCATCTTTCTTCACTCGTCCTACAACCTTTTGACATATTATGCATTTGCGGGCTATGGCATGGGCATATTTAAACATCGTGGGTGAATAGTACCAAGCTCTAAGGATTTTGTGAGCAGTTGTTTCACCACCAAAGTGACCTCCCGCATCACCAAAATGCAATTCAGCCAATACTTTTTCAGATTCTTCCTATTCCAGGCAGCGTAGTAACACACCATCAAATTTTTTCTGAAAAACACATCATTAATTAATTGATAAGGTGCATATTTGAGCCTTAATGCTATTCTCCTCTTGGGGTCAATATGTTGTGGAGTAATTCCATGTATCAAGTAAAATTTGATATCATTATACCAGGAATTTGGTACATTTTGTGCACAAAAGATTTGTGTTTCCTCAAACAATTTCTTGTTTGTTAAGATAGGTTCATTTTCAGATGGATTAACTGAATCAAAAACTAGTTTAAAAATACATTGACCTCTAACAATTTGGGATGGTTTAATCTTGAGATCATATTCTTGAAGAGAGGTCATCTAGTGAGCCCTCTTCTCCCCTAAATCTTTTTCAACTAACAAATTTCTTATTTCACGGTACGAGACAATAAATTTAGTTCTAGATTTCAAAAGATAAGGTCTAAAGTGTTTTATCACTTTCAAAACAACAAAATCTTGTTGGTCGACCGTAGGATAATTTAATTATGCTCCTTTAAAAGAAGAATTCAAGAATGAGATGGGAATTTCATTATTATCATCATTTTTCTGAGTAAGCACTGCATCATATGATCTATCCGATGAAAAATTGTAGAGGGTAAAGTCTTTAGTAAAATACTAACTCATCAAGGATGGAGCTTCTGTTATAGCTTGTCTAATGGAATTAAAGGCTTGGTTTTCCTGCAATCCCCATTTAAAAACAATGTCCTTCTTGATCATATTTTGGAGGGGTCTAACCATCTCGGAAAAACTAGGCACAAAATGTCTGACAAGTTTTTTTTACCAAGAAAAGATTACATAGCGTTTTTGGACAATGGGGGAGAAAGACTAGATATGGCTTGCGTTCATTCGTGATCTATAATCATTCCATTTTTTGATAGTAAAAAACCAAGTAAATTTCCCTGATCAACCACAAAGATTGATTTCTTGGGGTTTAATGAAATACCATACTTACAACAATGTTCCAATACACCCCTTAGGTGAGATAAGTGGTCCTTTTTGTTTTTTGAGAAGACGATAAAATAATCTAGATAAAAAACTACTAATTGGTTTATAAGCACATGAAAGGTGATATCCATGGCCCTTTGGAAAGTGGCCCCGACATTAATTAGTCTGAAAGGCCTTTTACTATAAGCATAAGTTCCCCAAGGGGTCTGAAGCGTAGTTTTAAGCTGATCCGATGGGGACATTAAGACCTAGTTGTATCTTGAGAAACCAGATACATGTTGTAAGATCTGTTCCATGGGAGGAAAGGGGTAATTATCCTTATTAGAGGCTCAATTTAAGTTGTGAAAATCAAGACAAAGTCGTATTTCCCCATTCTTTTTTCTTACCGGGACTAGGTTGGACACCCATTGGGTATGTCGAATAGGAAATATGATCTTAGTTGTTAATAGCTTATCCAATTCCTTTTTTAGCATGGGCTCTAACTTTGGGTGCATCTTTTTCAGTTTTTGTTGGAACAGTTGTGCTTGAGGCTTCATGGGGTTACATGTTGTATTATGTTTGGATCGAATGTTTTTAGATCATCATAAGTCCAAGCAAATACATCCTTAAATTCTTTGAAAAGTTTAATAAATGATGATTTTTCTTGTTGTGTGCATTCTTTTCCAAAATTAATGTTCTGAGGGTGGTCATGTGTTCCTAAGTTCAAAGTTTCATATTGCAGCGAGGAACTATTTGTTTTACAATTAACTACTCCCTTAAATTTGTCATGTAAATCATAAATCGTTTCTAACCTAATGGCATATTTAGGAATAGAATTTACCATATCAGATGAACTTTCAGTCGATTGTGGATCAAATATTACCGTAAAATCGCAGAGATTTTCATCATGAGTGTTTTCATCGAATACAACACCTTGGAAGGTGTCTTCCATATGCATAAAATTTATGATTTGTTGATCATCGTCAAACACCCGCCAATTGGTGATATTATCTGGGATTGATGGCCTGAATATTAATTCGACATAAAATGAATTAGGAGAGAAAACTTCAGTAGGCAATAATTTTGATGCTACATTTGCCAAGAAATATGCTTCAGAATTAGTAGATCTAGGAATGGAACTTATATTAAAATAGAGAAATTTATTAATCAAGTTTCATACATCAGTCTAGTATTTTTTTAGATGAACAGATACACAGTGAATGACATTTTTTACCTGTTTGACCACAATTTTATAATCGTCGAATACAACTAGGCATTGGACATGTAGGTCAATGGATTTCTTGAGTCCCTACAAAAGAGCTTCATATTCTGTTGTATTATTTGTGCAATTGAATTCTAATCTAGAAGAAATGAATGTCTTATTACCTTTGGGATCTATCAATAAACAATCGACACCAGCTCCTTCACATGATTTAGACCCATCAAAGTACAAAGACCAAATTCCATCTTTCTCGCAACTATTTACAATATTCACAGCATGGTCTAGGGCCAGTACTTGAGTGCAGACTGATATTTCAGATTGTTGATCAGTGTATGAAATAGTAGATATTTCAACAACGAAGTTCCCAAAAAATGTATTCATACCTTGATCTTCTAATGCATTCACACTTGGGACAAAAGGTTCGTTTGGATCATTCAGATCTATGATAATATATTTTAGATAATGTTCCTTGTTTACCCTTAGTTTGTTTAGTTGACCATTGAGTGGAAACCACAAGTGAGACCAATCTATAGAAAAATAAGCATGAAGTTGTCCAGACCAATCCCTGTTGAGGAACATACCATACACTTCTGAAATATCTACTACTACTATGTCAATTACCCAATGTACTTTCAAATTGGATGATAACCTAATCAAAACATATTTAAGTTCCCCAACCATACTAACTTTGGTTCTATCTAGCTGAATAATTTTCATATCAGATGGTTTAACTTCAACATTGATTTTTTGACAAACTGGCAAAGGCATCACATTCGATGATGCCCTAGAGTCTACCATACAATTATGCATGTTTCTATTAAATATTTCAAATGTCAATAGAAACAGTGTCACATTAGACCTCTTTCGTGGCGTGGGAGAAGGATTTGGGGTTTTCTGATTTTTATTTTTTGTATCTGATGATATTTTATCCAAATTAACTACGTTTTTATCCAGGACATCCTTCTTCTTATTGTTGTTTTCAAGTACACTTTTGTCTAAAACATCCTTCTTCTTGTTACTACTAATTTCAATTGTGCTCTTGTCTAAATAATCTTTCTTTTTATTGCTAGTATTTTGAATTATGCTTTGTAACATTTTATGTTGTATGTAGGGAAACTTAAGTAGTTTGTAGATTGAAATATTTTCTTTTAACCTCTTGAAATCCTCAATAGGGTCATATTCTATATCATAAAAAGAAAAACCCTTTGATGTTTCAACTTGTTTTGTTTGTTCTTATGTTGCATTTTTTTTTCCGTATCAGGTGAATATTTGTTTTGATATTTAGGCTTATTTTTACTACGCGTGTTATAAGGATGTTGGTTATTATGTCCAATTTCAAAGTTGGCTTGAAAAATGTTGTCTGAAAAATGCCTGAAAGTTGGTGGGGATGAATCTTCTTCATTAGGTGATCCCTCATCCTCATTTTCAATATCATTTTGATGTTCATGTGGGACATCAATAGTATTATCAGCTTTGGTTAATAAGGATTACATATCATGGTATAATCCTTCTAGACTCAAACCTTCAGCTGGTGGGGTTGACCTATTGGGAGGATTTGGAAGTGGTCTTCTAAATGGTGGTCGATAAGTTCCTTTGCTAGAAGATCCTTCTTATGTATCTCTTTTTAGATATACAACTTGGTCGGACAGTTTTTGAAAGGATTTTTGTAAGATTTCCATATCTATGAGTTCTTGATATTTCTTATTTAAAGGTGGTTTGGTAAGAATTTATATCTTCTTCTTGGAAGAAGAAGATGGTTCAGTTTTAGGATTTGTGTTATCCTTCAAGATAAGCATGTATTTTTCATTGAGAACTGCTTCTTCAAAAGCTTATAATGGAGTATTCTTTTTGGACCTTTTAACCTATATGGTTGTAGTATTATGTAAGGATTTAGCATAATAAGCAACACTCAGATTTTTTGTAGGCATAGAATCGACAGGGATTTTATTTTTAAGTGTAAGAAATATTTGGTTAAAATCCTTAACCTTTTATTTGGGATTCATTTTCATATTGGATAACTCCATGACTAAGACTTTAAGAGATTTTCCATCTCCGAATGTTTCCAAGAAAAATGTTTCAAATCTATCCCATGAAACGATAGTTTGAGGTTGTTGTGCAAAGTAACATGTGGAGGCATTTCCTTCGAAGGTATATGGAAAAAACCTGCATACGAAATCTTCATGTTCTACATTTCTAAGTCTAACAACCAACATTAATTTTTTATATAATCTTCTACTAACTACTTAGAAATGGGATCAGACTTAGGTAACCATTTTTTAGAATGCTTAGTTAAAGGATGTCGGGGTCCCAGTACAACCACAAAATCTTGGTCAAGCCAAGGCTTGGGGGGATTATTTTGATTAGCCATCTGGGCTGAAATATGTGAATTATATGGAGTTTGAGATTGTTCAGAAGATGAACTTTCCTCGTCAGAGGATTCTCCTCCTGAAAAGGTGGAGAAGGATCAAGTGGTGAAGGAGGAATTCCATATCTCCCAGTACCTATAATGAGCACTTCCGATGGATTAGTCAAGATATCGCGAAATGCGTAATTTGGTGTACCAGTGGCAAGAGTATCTCCTTGTTGATTGGAAAAATCAAGGGGTCGATGTAATTGTTAACCAAACTATCTAAGTTTGGCCAATGTGTCTTAGGTTCTTATTATTAATTGATGAGAATTTTGGATAATCTCTTGTATGTCAATTCCCTGAGGAAGCGGTGTTGTAAGTTTGACAAGAATAATATGTTGGCCTTCATATGTAGTGGTTGTATTGGGTACAATAGTGTCTGAGGGACTGCAAATTATAACTAGGGAGCAGTTATTAAGAGGTGTCTTTCGACCCCCTCATACCATTAATTTCTAGTTGGCCCTCTTTCTAGCGCAATTTGTTGATGGGCATAAGTGAACACACCATCAACTGTGAGGGAAATCCTAGTCTGAGGTTGTCTACGTAACCTAAGCCAATTGGGATGACTCACCCTGACGGATTTTACGACTTCATTGGCTGGTACAAGGATACAATCTAAGATGTAGAAATAACCTAATTATCTATTATGTACAATTATGTTTTGAACATATACAAAGTATACAAAATACAGAGAGAAATATTTGCAAGAAGCCTTGGAAACAATTGTTTATAAAATAGAACCAAATCTCAGGAAAAATGTAAAGGGACCTAATATTAATTACTAATCTACTTTTACATATGAAGAGAAAATAAAAGATAAGAGCGAATGAAAATGATAATAATATGACTTAAATAAACAAAGTATTAAGTTCAAAGGTGAATCTACATTCATTAATCAAATGAAAAAAGAAGAAAAGAATTCTAACTGTAACGTCCTCCTCGTTACGACAACAACTCTTATAACAGGTGGATTTTTTTTTTTTTGTGTGTGTTTAAGGTGTGTGCACGCGTGTAGAAGTAACAGACACTCTTGACTCTACGTCGACACTCGACAATCAACAAGACACAACCATGATGTTCATCACAAGAAGACTGAAGGCACACAACGAGTAACTGCAAGCAATAAACAACCATAAACACAAGGCGCACCACGCAAACATTTAACGACATACTGGGTTATGCACAGTACAAACACAGAGGGAAGGATCCATAGTAGTAGATCTTACTATTTATGCACAGGAAAGCAGGGCGTTTAATCTTAGTTCTCTGCTCCGGAGAGAGAGAAGGTCAGATAGGCTACTGGCCAACTGCTCAGGCAGAAACTAGTAACCCGACTATGAACAAGACGCAAGAAAGAAGAACACTACAAGACGACATACGACGTACAACCGTGACAACATGTTTGTAACGACGATCAACGACAATAAGTAAGACTGACTGCCCGCCCGTCCTACCCTGCAATGGTTAGGACCTCCAAGACACATAATCAACGCTCAAGCTCAGGTTCCCATCGATTTTAACCACTTAAGGTCTCAAGGCTGGTGACTGTTCTGAGGAAAATGGAGGTGTCTACATCCCACCCGACACAAGCATACCACGCAATGAAATTTCCACAGCCAAGCACAACAATAAGTAAATGAGCAACCATGTCCTCTACGAGAGGCGCGAGGCAAAAGGACTCAGATAACGACCAACCAAATAAGACAAGGTATTGTGTACGAATCAACTGTGATTGATTA
>JZKD02S2180897.1:31052-41592 GCA_000966675.3 Picea glauca
GCTATTCTCTCAACCATTCTCAACTACTTTCCTATTATTAGAAGATATGATCCCTTCAAATCCTCCACACATCTCTCACATATATTAAATAAGATATGCCATCTAAATCTTCCATGATCTTCTCATTTGAATATGCTTGAAGATGAAATTCGAATTTGAGGATAGGTGGTAACATTTGACTTTGTTAAAATCTTCACATATGCCTGCACACATCATCAAACTCATCCAACCTTGATATATAATGAAAATATGTTATTTTTCTAATATTTAATCACAAATTCACTTATAATACTAAAATGAATACAATGGAAAATAATAAGGAAAAACCCAAGTATCATTATGGAAATGGTATGATAAAAGGTTAATGGGACGATGAAATGTAAGGAATGGTGAAGGGAAAAGAGGATATAAATGTGACATTTTTGAGGCCCAACAGTTGTGATCTCGTGTTCAACGATACATGGGTCAATGCTTGGCATCTCCTCATAAGACTAAGAAAATACATTGCAAAAATCTCTAAATAATTCAGTATAGATCTGAATCTCTTTGAGGGAACAATTTGCTCCGATGAATATGTTTTCCATGATGCCAGGGGTTCTAGAGATGTCGATAGAAATTTTTTTAGCTATACTTTCCATGTTTCCCTCATCATATATTTTGTGCATGGCCAGAGGGTTAACAAGACAATGGGCATCTCCATTCACAGTCGTAGTGACATCTCCTACCTCTATTATCCTTGGCTTAGGTAAAAAATAATACTTGTGGTGAAGATCGTCCCAACATATATCTGGCCCATTCATTGCCTCCAAAATTTCCTCGTCATAAGGCATGACTAATTATAAAGGACTGTGAGTGGCGAGAGAGCCTTGAAACTAATTCTAAAGGACCGTGAGTGGTGAGAGAGCCTTGAAACCAAATAGGCTCGAGAACGGTATCTATATCTCATGGGGGAGCCAGATCAGGGTTGACCGAGGCTTGCTGGACAATATTTTATGCAACCTCAGCAGCGGATAAGGGCATAGCCATTCTAGGGTTCCCTACCCCTTCCATCGAAGCCAATGGGGAAGGTAAAATCCATGGGTCATTAAATTAACTTGTTCTAAAATAAGTGATTTGAAATATCATAGCCTTCGGTTGGTCAAGGAAATCCAAAATAAACTTGACATCATTAGCAGGCAACGGATAATCAAAAGTCCCCATTAAAGATGGAAACAAGATGGAATCTAAGTTGAAGGCACCTAGTTGTGGGTTGTCAATCATCGGGACCGTGGATGCCCCTGATGAAGGGTCAAGACGAGAGAAGGATAATTGATCAATGGTTATGATATGGCCTTCGAGAGGAAAACATAAGACCCAAAAAATCATGGATACAACTACTGTCATAGTGTAGGTCCAACTCTGCCCTAACAATATATTGTAGCCGAGAGGCGCATCGACTACTTCTACCTCGACGCACATGGATTTTCCCTCCAACTACACGATGAAGGAGGTAATTATGCAATGTGGTCTAAAAGATCGACCGTCAAACGTAGTTAGAAAAGTGGGAAATAGAGACAACTCAGGTTGGCCAATGGCCTTCCAACATGCCAACAACATCACACAAGTCAAGGAACCCTCTTCAACCATCGTATGGAAAATGTTCAATGTCAACGATTTTGTGGCATACACCACTACTATTTGAAAGGTGACGTGGTGAGGAAAATGAGGTTTATAATCTATAGGGTAAAAAACTATCATTCGCGAGTTAGTAGTCTTGGCCGCTCCCAAGGCAAACAAAAATGTTTTCCTATGTAAGGGGAAACTCTAGAGGATTTCCAGAGCAGACATTGCATAAGGAGTTTGTGCCAGATCTTCCACGATGGAGTAATTTTAATTAATCCTTACATTCAGGTTGTGAGAATCCTTTTTAAACGTACCCTTAGGGATGTGAGTCATAGTTTCTCCCACAATATTCTCAATTTGAATAGGAGGCGGTGGGTTGGATGCTTCTTTTCCCTTCTTAATAGATTCTAGAATTATGTAATTATGAGCCTTGGTCTACAGAGCATCAGATTTCATCATCTAAACATTTATGGCTTTGTTGTTAGTATTAGGCATGGGGTCTCCCTGATTTCCCCTAGACACGTTCGTGGATGAGGAAGCTTGAGACATATTTTCCCTTGTGTAAAAGGGTTGGTTAACACGACAGGTTTTTGTTGTGCCAATAGATTTTTGGCTTCCTCAAGTTGAGGGCATTGGTGAGTCAAGTGGTCATCCCTGCAAAGCTTATACAAAAAATTCACCTTTCTCTTTTCATTTTTTCCCTCGCCGACATTATTTACAGCCTTCTTATCTCCCTTACCCTTATTTCTTTTAGGTTTCCTCTTTCTCTTGGATTGTTGGTTATCCTTGGGATTCGTTGATTGCACATTGTGTACATCCGACGTTTGGGTTATGGGGGCAGTCGAACTAGGAATTTGGTTAGCTATAGTCTATTGAATCGATAATTGTTGTAATTGATTAGTCAAATTATATGTGGGATTTATCTGTGTTGAGCCTACTATTCCATCGACGTGAGGCTTGGACTTTTGTTTGGTCTTGTTGAAAGTTGACCATGGTGCATCAGGTAGGATCTCGTACAACATACCAGATTGAGAGTAAATCAAATTCAATTGTTAGGCTCTCATGATAGCATGTTCTTCAGAAAAAACCCTAGATGTTGCGACGTCTTTGGATACATAAGGCACCAAGGACTTTAGGAACCATTCGAGAAAAAATGAGGGGGGGAACTTAACTTTGATCAAGATATTTCATCGATTCCATTCTAGAATGTGATCTGAGATATGGACATATTTTGTTTGCTCGAAGTTGGCTAGCAACTCAGTGGCGGCATCGTATCTTATCGATAACTGGAAATGGTTTAAGAAAACCATATCCAGGTGATTAAACTAATTATACTTCGATCTATCGAGCTCGATATACCATTTCATGACACCCCCTATAAGAGTGCGTTGAAACAAACACAACTAAATGAAATCATCCTTTAACGAGTTGGACGAGTACCATAAATTAAATGGCGTAACATGATCACCTGGATCTTCACCAGGATTGCCTTAAAACTTAGGGATGTCTGAAGGAAACTTAGTCGTCATGGGGAGGCAATGTGGATCATGACAGATCGGGTCATTTAATAGTCTCAATAAGTCTAGAAAATGCAAAGTTTCCAGGAAATGTAGTCTAGGTTGTGGTGGATTCAAATGAAAACAGGGGACTGGATTTTGACTGGCACCAGGTTGCTAGGAAATTTTTTCATATTGGCTAGGGTTTTGGTAGAAACCATGGTGGCCCTGGCCAGTAAATGGATTTTGCGCTTGATTTTGCATCCCCGGTTGATTCCCATAGTTGGATGACATGCCTTGTGTAGGGATTTCTCCCTCTATGTTATTCCAAGGACCTTGTTTGGGGATGTCCCCACCCGACCCTACTAGAATAGATATTGAACCTTGCTTGGGGTTCCACTGAGTGTGGGAGGGATTTCTCCCGATCGTCATCCCTTTCTAAGGAAACATGCCCTGCCAGGGATTTCCAATACCTTGTGAGGAGTAAACTCCTGTCATCACTCTCTATGAAGGAATGAAGCCTTGCATAAGGTTTGTTTGATCGAAAGAGGGTTTCCCCTGCCAAGAAGCAGAGGATGAGAAACCGTTATTTCCAAATGCACCGAACAAAGAAAAAGGCGTAGACCCTACCAGATTCATGTAGGATTGAGGTCCAAGAATCCCCCCACTAAACAAACTAGAGATGGTGTTAAGCTCGATAGACTTCTAGAAAGTGCCTCCGAGTGAAGAAGATGGAGGAGTGATATGACCCCCACCGTAAGGGATAGCATTCAACAGGGAAGTGGTGCCCGCAACAGATCCTTGTAAGGGAGCATTAGAGCTCCATGCCCCCAGACCAACAGTCTGTAGAGTAGAGTAGGTTAGGATCGAACTAGAGTCAAAATGATCCGTAATATATTTTCAGAATGAAATGAATACAGATTATTATCAAAAGATGCTTAACAAAAAATAATAGATACACAGTAAAACTAGTTTCTATTCAATAAGGAAATAAGATGAAACTGTAAAATGAAGCAGAAACAAGCTTGCTAGAATGGTGGCAGCTTATCTCTGAGAAGAGATGTGATAGTTGTGCTCATTCGAAAGAAGATGATTACAATAAGGCTCTAAAGGCCTTTTTTACAATAAACAAGAATGTAAAAAATGCTAGACATACACAAACCTAACCATAGAATATGAAACACCAAAAGTCATGTGGCCCCCATTTGGGTAAGTTAGTACATCAACTTCGCAGCGTTGTAACTTTTGCATACAATCTTCATTTTAGGTGCACAATAGCCCTTTAGAAAGGCCTATCCAAGGAATAAACATTGTGCTTCTTTTTTTCAAAGGTCATTCTAACCTTGGTGAGTCCTAAAAACGTTGTTTAGGGCCTCAAAATGACCGCACAAGTTAGGGACCCGAAAACTAGGGAAAAACTGCCAAACTGGAAAATTCCAAAAATGAGCTATTTGGAATAGGTGGGAGGCTACCAACATCCATTTGGAGTAATACCCCCCCCTTAGGAAGCAATGGTATCCATTGCATTGAGTCCCCCTATCAGATGAGGAAATTTCTGCTAAATTTGGCCACAGGTGAGCCACTTGCCTTGGTGCAGGAGCTGCCCTACTTTGACAACAAGTTGGATCCTTTGTTGGCGAGTGACCTTGATCTATTTTTCCAAAATATGATCATTGGATTCATGTTGTATGTAGTTGGGGTTGAGCTCTATTGGTGTCAGCTGTTGTGCTATCTCTGAGGTGTCCAATAATGGTGGGAAATACTGTCGAAGGATATTCACATTGAAAATTGGGTGCAAGCCAAGGAAAGGAGGATTGTTGAGCTCGAAAGAGTTATCACCCACAACCTTCGTGATGGTGTATGATCAATAACAGAGTGGGAAAAGATTCATATGGGGCCTTGTAAGTCTCTCTTTCTGCAATTGCAACCAAACTTTTCTGCCCACCTAAAAGGTATGTGGCACCCGATGTTGATCATGGTGTTGCTTGTACTTGTAATTGGACTTCTGTAGGATATCCTAAACCTATTGGCGTATGTGTTATATCCTCTCAATGAACCGGTTGGCTTTTTCAACTTCATTTGGAGTAGGAGATGAGTCGGCCGAGGTGACCGCAAGGAGTAGTGCAACATCTATGGGACCCAATGGTTGGAATCCCAACCCCAGCTGAAAGGGGTTGTGGTTGGTTGAACTATGTAGGGATCCATTGTAGTTATGTTGAACATATGAGAGACTCTCATCCCATGTGTGAGGGTTCTTGGAATTATAAATGCACAGGATATGTATGATCATTCGATTTATGACCTTGGTTTGGCCATCTGTCCGGGGGTCGAAGGCCATGGATTTGGTAATCTTGGTGTCTAGCAGTGACCAGAGGATTGCACATAATGTGTTGATAAATCGAATCTCCTGATTTGAGAAAATGGTTTGTGGGATTCCAAAATGTACCCAAACTCGTTCAAATAAGAGCTTGGCAGTGGCCTCTATTGTGATTCTCTTCTTGCAGGTGGCTAGAATCACCATCTTCGAAAAGCGATCCAAAACCATAAAAACACAGTCATTGCCCCACTTGGTGGACCAGAGGCCCGACATTTATTCCATTGAGATGGATTCCCAAGGCCTATAAGGAGTAATAAGAGGGGTGTATAGGCCTTATTTATTAGTGGTCGGTTTGGCAATCACGCAAGTAGTGTAGGACCTGATATACTTGTTGACCTCCGGTCGAAGTTTTGACCAGTAGAAATGTTTTTGTAGCATTGCCACTATCTTTTTGATGTCGAAGTGTCTTGCCACCCAAATGTAGTGGGATTCCCATATCATCTTCACTCACTCACTTGATGGAACGCAGATATGGCCCAGACAACACAAGAGCTTGTCCTTAAGATGGAAATTAGTGACAATTGCATTTGCGCCCAACATTTTGTAGGTGGTGGTGAAGTCTGGGTCTGTCTCATAAAGCTGGGGCCATCTAGAGGTCTCATGGTCGTAATATTATAACAGCATGGTGAGTGTCCTGACTAGTGGTCTGCTAAGGAAATCAATGATGTGATTGGTGCTTCCCATTTTATACTTGATGTTGAGGTGGAATTCCTGCAAGTACGTGGACCACTTCTCATGGCGGTCATTCTGCAATTTTCCTTGCATCTGCATGAACTGCAATGGCTTATGATCAATGTGGATGATTGTCTCCTTCCAAAGAATGCAACGTCTCCACTAGCGGCAGGCTTTCACAATGGAGTACATTTATTTGTCATAAGTAGGGTACTTATGGACAACATCTGATAGTGTCTCACTATGATAGGCCACGGGGTGGTTGTGCTAAGTGAGAACGGTTCCCACATCATAGTCTAAATCATATGTTTGTTCTATCGGGACTTGGTGGTAGCCAGACTTTAGATTAATCTTACTGAAGTATTTGGCCCTCGTGAGTTGATCAAGGAGGTCATCGATTCGAGGAATCGGGTACCAATTTCTAACTTTGATTTTATTCAAGGCCCAGTAATCAATGCAGATTCGTCAGGTTCCATATTTCTTCTATACCAACACGATTGGTCTCATGCAAGGTGATGATCTGGGATGGATGTGCCCCTTGTGGAGAAGTTATTGGATTGGTCACTTCATCTCCTCATTATCTAACAAAGAGCGGCGGTAGACTGGCCCATTGAGTCATGGTGCATTGGGGGTCATATCGATGGGGTGCTTGACCTGACAGTGTAGAGGTACCCCGATAGGTGAGGAGAATATATCTGAGTATTCTTCCATGACCTTATCCACTTGCTTCTACTGTGTGGAGAGGTCATCTGCGGAGACCCTATATGTGGTTGTGATCTTTCACTCATTCTGAGAGCGAATCATGAAGAAGACAAACTTCCCTATCTGAGAGATGAACTTTTTGCATTGTTTTGTAGAGATCAAGGAAATAGCACTGGGTGGGACTTCCTTGGGTATCCTGTACAATTTCTTATTCAAAGTAATAATAAAACTGCGAGGCCTAGACTCATATACAACATGACGTTTCCATAAATATGGTCGGCCCAAAAGAACATTGCAAACTTCGAGAGGGGAAACATCACACAATACATTTTCTTTGAAGGGATTGATGTCGTATGACATGCGACATTGTTGGCTAATGCGGATGTCACTTCCTTGGTAGAGCCATCTGATGGTGTAGGGTTGCGGGTGTGGCATTGTGAGTAGGTCGAGTCGCTTGACAACCTCTGTTGAGATGAGGTTCTTCTAGCTATTGCTATCAATGACGAAGTGCAACGGGGTACCCTTCACCCACATTTGTGATTGAAAAAGGCGCTCACCTTCCTCTGTTTCTCTTGGTTCACCAGGCTGGAGATTGGTGGTAGAAATGGTAGCAGTGGATTCTACGCCAATGATCTGTATCCCATTTTCTAGTTCTAACGCAGAGTCAGAACCTGAATCTGATTTAGAGGCTTTCACCTCATCCACCAACAACTACTTCGAGCAACAATCAACAATGTTATGCCAACGGCTCTAATGGAAGTCACACCACTTCCTGATATCTTTCTTTGTCTTTCTAGTGTCCTTCGTTGCTTGCAGCCTAGACTGGTTGTCCTGAGGTTGTCTGTCTTTGCTCTATCCTTTGTTCTGCGGGTTGGGACCACTCTTTCCTGGATTTTGCTGTGAGGGGTTCCCAGGCCCAAATTGCTACGTCTTTTGTTTTATCTTCTGCTCGATTTTGACGACATATCGGTAGGTTGCGCCCAAGGATGAGATGTATAGAAAATCCATTTCAGCATGGATGTATATATGTAGACTGTCACGATACTTGAGAACCATATGTCGCTCAAAATCTTTGATACCCAACTTGGTGCACAAGGTATGGAAGATATTTGTTAACTTGGGCACCGCTTGGTCTCTTTCCTACCGCAACATGGTCGATTTTGTGTACAGGTCATCATAACTTCCAACAAGGTGGTTTTTCTCCTTAATAGAATCTATGAAGGACTCCCAGGTGACTGTGACTGTAAATAATGAGGGTTCCTCTATTTCCTTTTGCTCACAGAAAGTTTCCCACCAATATTTGACATGGGGCACGACTTTGAGGAGCACAAAAGTAATCTTTTCTCTATTCAAGAAGTTATGGACATAGAAATACCCTTCTAGCAGATTCAACCATTTTTCTACCACATCTTCATCTATCTGACCTTCAAATATAGGAATATATAAGTTTATTTGTACCTTGAAGGGGGTGACGCCTCCGTTTTAGGAAGATGCGTCGCTTGTTGGTAGTTGTCGAAGGATTTGTGAAAAATTATCCATCATCTTGTTCCTCTATTGCATGAGGGATCCGTCAAGCAACATTTTGAAGGGATATCTTGTCTCATTGTCTTTATTTTCTTATTCCATGAGAGGTTGTTTGGGAATGTGAGAGATTTTGTCCTCAAGAGAAACAAGCTCGAGACCCAATTCTTTGTACCCTGACCTCGTTGGGGAGATGCATTAAGAATGACCAGGAGAAAAATACTCTGATACCATTGATCCAGAATATATTTGCATAATGAAATTAATACAGATTATTGTTAAAATAATATCAACACATAATAACATATATACAATAAAATTGATTTCTATTCAATAAGGAAATAAGCTGAAACTGTAAAATGCAGCGGAAACAAGCTTGCTAGAATGGTGGTGGCTTATCTCTGAGAAGAGATGTGATGAATGCGCTCCTTTGCAAGAAGATAATTACAATGAGGCTCTGGAGGCCTTTTTTACAATAAAGAGGAATGTCAAAAACCCTATACATCCAAAAACATAACCCTAGTAGATGA
Organism: Picea glauca; assembly: GCA_000966675.3. Taxonomy (NCBI): domain Eukaryota; kingdom Viridiplantae; phylum Streptophyta; class Pinopsida; order Pinales; family Pinaceae; genus Picea; species Picea glauca. The sequence continues at coordinate 39,953 of JZKD02S2180897.1, forward strand.
AGCTCCAAAAGTCATGTGGGCCTCATTTGGGTAAGTTAGTACATCAACTTATCGGGGTCGTAACTTTTGCATACGATCTCTGTTTTAGGCACACGATAGCCTGTTGGAAAGTTCTATACAAGGAATACACATTTTTCTACTATATTTCATATGTCAATATGACTGTGACGAGCCCTAAAAATGTTGTTTAGGGCCTCAAAATGGCCCCGCAAGTCAAGGACCCAAAAACTAGGGAAAAAACTGTCAAACTCGAAAATTGCCAAAATGAGCTAGTTGGAATAGGTGGGAGGCCACATAAATCCATATGGATCATCAAAACCTATCATACCATATGAAAAAGAAGAGCTAGACACGTGCTAGATGGAGGGAACAATGGTTAGAGTTGTTGAAGGGATTGTACCACTGCCCAAAGTAGTGGGTGTCTGGATAGTCGTAGTATTGATAGGTGGAGGTGAGGGAGGAGGCACAACACCCCATCCTATGGAAGTTGATATGGGAGTATGAGGGCTCCCAGAATAGGTAGCACTAGTTGCTTCCATCATCGCTCATCTCAAAAAATGACGTTTAGGTGAAGTCACCTCAAGAGGGACTATTTGAATAAGAAGCGACACTTATAAGATAGTGATCGGAGGGTTTGCAGGCCTAAAGCCTTAAGCTTCGAGGCTAGAAATAGTGGAATCCTTTGGTGTAGGAAAGTATCCTCTAGGAGTTGGATTGAGTATAGTTTCCTATGGCCTAGTCTCTTCAAATTAACCCTCTTGATCTAGCCTGTGCCTCAGTGATGGCGGAGGTGGCTCCAAAGTAACTGGTGGCAGGCCCTGAAGCCTACGTGAATGGAAGAGTTGTTTATATTCCACCTTGTGAAATGATCAAACAACACTCTAAGGTTAAGAAAGCGTGAAACACCGAGAACACACTAAAAATTTTATAACGGAAAATCAAGCAAACAACTCACTAGCAGGAATAACAGTTATGCCAATCGACACTAGAGAAACTTACCAATGCAAGTGTAAATTGAAACATGGAAACACCCTCTGGGTATACTCTGCAAAATGCGATCCAACGTCTGCCCTAGGTACCTCGGTATACCCTGGAAGTCACCTGTGTAAGTCCCTAAAAAACAGGAAACTAGGTTTCCAACTCGCAATCAATCACCAATCAGGTATAGTCGGCATTCAAGTTGGTTGTAATGAGCAGGATAACAAAGTCTAAATCCTTTCAAGGGTATTGAAGGCAAATGGTCTGGAAGAAAATCGAGGATCTCGAAAGGATTTGAGGTCCTTGAGGATCAATATTCAAATGTGATTAGCATAAATCCCAAGAACGTCCTTCAATATACAATCCCCACTATGTTCGATCTAGCTTTGGAGGGGTTATCTCCTTTACCTTTCCTCACGCGACATCATGTTTCGCCCATGTATTAGAGGGGGGTCCCGATTGACTCTTACAAAACTAGAATCTGACACTCACTATCACAGACACTTATGTTTTGAAAAGTTTCTTCTCCACACTTGTTTCAAGGCCCTAAATCCTAGGTTACTTGGTGAACCCTACAAACAAAAGTATAGTTGATTTTAAGTGTTAATTGTTGATTTTAAGTGGCTTGATTTACTTAAAAGGGTACGGACATGCAACTTATG
>JZKD02S2180908.1:0-32958 GCA_000966675.3 Picea glauca
GAGGTTAAGATAGTAAGGGTCACATTAATATAAAACAAGATCATCCATGACCCTTATGAAATCAATTATAGCTGATAACTTATCATGCTCAATGCCTTACCAAAAATCAAGTTGCACAATGAAAATAAAGACAGGTGAATGGACATGTTTCAAAAAATCATTCCAGTGACTTAATAACAAACCAAAGGTAAGTGCCTTTAAGAAAAAAAATGAGTAGACCATGACAGTTAGAATAACGATGGAAGAGTTTTCATGCTTTCAGTCATGAAAACTAATTTGAAACCAATTCACAAACATCGTATAGAATGAAAACATCCTCTCTTTTCAAGATGCGACAGTCATTTGAAGTTCAGAAGATGTAGGTGTAGGCAGCTTTTAGAGAAATTAAAAAAAATTGAATTGGCTGCCAACACCACGCCATTTTCCTTTTGAGTAACAACATCCTTAAAAATCAAGCGCTAAGCTAAAAATTGATTAGACATTTTTACATTTTCTGGTAGAAAACCTACATTAGATTAATTGTAGGGATTTGGAATAGGTGTGAAAGATAACTTTCTAAAGCTGCAAACAAACATAGGATCTTGTGTTAGGGAGCGGTGAAATCCAATTGCTACAATTCATCCCGGGAAGCCCTTCTCACACAAGGGTGAATCACGAGGTCGCGTTAAGACCGTCAGAGTTACTCACCATGCTTTTTTGGTCTTGGTGTAGAGATTGCACATATTATGGGGGTCGCTTGAAGGTATACCCACAATGATGAGTGGAAGCCTTTCAAGTTGATTTTGGGCTAGATACCCTGCCCTTGCACGTGGATCGAATTGTTGACTGTTTTCCTAGGCATCATTGTTGTAGTTGGTAACCTTAGCGGCCTATATCTTTAGGGTCTTTACACAAGGTGACTGTGGAGGGGAAAGTCTTCACGGTACCTAGAATCGATGTTGGCCAGACTCACTCGGGCTCCTTGGAGGGTATACCCATGATTATGTGTGGGAGCTTGCACCAGGGTGTAAGTCCGTTAAGCAGGTCATCAACATAAATTTTCCACCCACTCTATCTAAGCCCCTTCTTACTTTGTTACCGTGACGTTGGACTTCATCACCAACTAGTGTGCTCATTGTGAGAAGGTTTTGTTTACTTGCTTGCTTACTAGATTTTTAGTGTGTTCTATTTGTTCTCCCTAGCAGAATCTAGGTTGGATTTTTATTTTTATGGCGTCAGTTTCCAAAATGACCAATGAAGGAACCCCTTTTCCAAGGGAACCCTTTGTAATTCCTTCTTACAAAAACATTTGTCCTCCTTAAATCACTACTTTGAGCCTTCTAGGTCTCACAATTCGGTTACCAGTATGGTTGTTTTCCACTCGGGTGATCTCGAATGCAGGTGCCTTCGATGTAGGCACACGACCCACACATCAACCTCATGTCGACCTTTCTCCTTCTTCGCCCATCAGGTCTCCTTCCATTTCTCCTTCTTCTCCTAGTGAAATATCTGAAGTAAGTAGATAGATTGATAAGAAGAAGAAGAAACATAAAGAGAAGAAGATGAACCATAAAGGGACCAAGCCTCCAACTACATCAGATGTTCCATCCAAGAAACCAACTACTATTAATAGTACTGGGAGTGTTGATGGGGTCCACAAGATTAAAATGAAGAATCTGAAACCCAAATTCCCTTGCAGTATTTGTAAGGGTGACCAATTTCTGAGGGATTGCCATGGTATTCCCAAGGTCTTAGAAATGTCGTCTTCCACGTCATCGACCCCTGCTGGTCATGCTGGTGATGCCCCATCAACTAGTGACGTTAAGGTTGGTAAGAAGAAGACAAATGTCAAATTCCCTTGTATGTTATGCGAAGGTGATCATTATTATCACCTTTGTCCTTGCATGGATGAGGCTTCTTCTCTTTTGGAAAAGCTTCAATTTCCAACTGGTTATCACAAGATTTCCCCCAACCCATCATTAGTTGATGGATTGATCAATCTGGTTCCATCCTCGGTCAGTTCGGTTGATCAAGTGGTTAATCTAGTTTCATCCTCGGTTGAACCAATCACCAAAGTAGATGATCCAGTTCCATCATCTATCAACCCCACTTTTCATATGAAAAGTGAAACCCAAGTGACTGATCCAATTCTGTCATTTGTCAGTCACACCCTTCATCCGAAGAGTGTCAAAGTGGTTGCTCCAGTTACAACATCGGTCAATCCCACTCCTCCTATGAAGAGTGCCACAGTGGTCGATATGGTTCCGCCATCAGTCGATCCCACTCCTCCTTTGAGGAGTGCCAAAGTGGTTGCTCCATTTAGATCATCGGTCAACCCTACTCCTCCTCTGAAGAGTGCCAAAGTGGTCGATATGGTTCCACCATCGGTTGATCCTACTCTCCCTCTAGAGAGTGAACCCGATACTGCCCATATTTTTCTCGTTGATACATAATCTACCGTGTTGGGGGGAATTTCTCCTTCTCCTGTGAAAACCCCTCCAAGTAATGAGGCCATCCTTTTTGATTGGGGTGTGCTAACTGGACCTCATCTTCTCTCTCACATTCCTTTCAAGATTACAATAAAATTTTGTGGTTGGGACATTCCTCATGAGCTGATAGACGAAGGTTCATCCGTTAGTATTTTGTCATCTATTGCTCGACAAGATTTGGGTTATCCTAAGCTTGTGCTGGTTACCCAGACTCTGTTCGCTTTTAATAGAAGAACAAGTCACCCTTTAGGGATCCTTCCTCAGTTTCCTGTAACTTTGGGAGGGAAAACTGTCTTTATTGATGTTATGGTAGTCCAAGACCCCTTGGATTTTGATTTACTCCTTGAGCGAGATCATGTCTATGCCATGGAAGCTATTGTGTCCACTCTTTTTCGTGTGATATATTTCCCACACAATGGAAGAATGGTGACTATTGATCAACTTTCGTTCATTGGCCCTGAATTGACCATCAACCCAACGACCTCCCTAAACATTTCTTATATGCAGTCGGTATCACCCCTACCACAGGTCAATTATGTGGCGTTATCTCCCATGCCTTCAATTTCGATGACTTAGATCCGGTAGTTGACATGGTGATCTCTTCAGTAGGGCTATTGGAGCATGATATCCTTACCCCCGATGAGACCCTCGACATGTGTTCCTTCTAGATCATTCTTCTTCCACCTAGTGAATATCTCTTGGAAGCCATGACCAAGTTTTGTCCATTGACATAATGTCCTTCCAGAGTGTTATCCTCTTGGAAGCCATGATCAAGAAGAGTCCACAAGCATAGCTTCACTTCTCTGTAGCAAGCTCGTTAAAAAATGAAACAAAGGCTATGAGCATAGTTTCTCTCCTCTGTGGCAAGCTCATTAAAAAATGAAACAGAGGCTATGAGCATAGCTTCTCTTCTCTGTGGCAAGCACTTAAAAAAATAAAATAGAGGCTATGAGCATAGTTTTTCCTCTCTGTAACAAGCTCGTTAAAAAATGAAACAAAAATCTGGGGATTGAACCCGAAACCTGGAGAATAGTTCATTTCCTGTGTCAAGCTCCTTAAAAAATGAAACAATCACATCTTGTCAAGAGTTGAGTCTTTCGCCAGATCTTGTAGATGTCGAGTCGAGTCTTTTGTTAGGTCTCATATTTGAACCTTCTTTTCATCCACCTGAATCATTTTTCTCTATCTAGTACAGAAATTGGTGATAACCTCACAGTCGATGAATGAATTGAAGCTTGGGGGGCATGTCTCCAGCCTTTGATGATCATTTTGGAGTTAAGCCACTAACTTTCAAGCTGGGGCAGAGTACCGAGCTTAGTCTTTGTTCTTTCTCACACTCGTAAATAAATGAGAATGTAACCGAGTACAATTTTATCACTTTTTCGGACTCATAAAGGTTATATGAAAAAGGAACCCCTGGAAGTCTCCTTTAAGCTCTTTTCAGACTCTCTAAACATGAAAATATTGTCAAGTTATCTTGCTTCCTTTCCCACTCATTAAAAGGTTTGAAAGGGCATCTTTCGAGTGATAATTTATCTCTTTTTAGGCCTTGCAAGACTAACATTATGAAAAAGGACCACATTGGAGTCGTCTCTAAGTCATTTTCAGACTCTCTAAATATGAAAAACAACCGAGTTTACCTTCTCTGGACTCATTAAACAATCCTACATTGAAGGGCCCATATTGGACCGAACCCTTACTTCTTCCAGTTCATTAAATAAAGGAAGAGGGACTTACCTAAGGTGATTTATATTGAGCATGTGTTACCCTCCTTGATCTCGTTAAACCAAAAATAGGTACTTGTCTATCTGGATGGGGGAAAAAATTGAAGGAAGCAAGCCAAACAGTTTTTGAGAACATTACTAGTAATCCTTACAGTCGCCCTTGAACATGACATTTTTTCTTTGCATGCATTTCAATCTACTGAACCTCTGCACTGAACCAATCCTTTGATTTTCCTTACTCCTTTGGGTCACCCGACGAAAGTCACAGTATCCACTGCATTATCAAGTTTTGGTCCCTGTCAAGTTTCTGTTGTCATGCCTCAGTGTTCAAGGGAAGTATCTACCTCAAGAGTCAACCATCACAAATTCCTACTTCAATACCCATGTCATTCTATGTTCATTTGATCCACCAATTACATCTCTATGTCAGTTTCGTGTTGTTGATGGGGGATACACCAAGGCCCTCCTTCGACGAGTCTATTCCTGTCGACTTCAACATATTATCCAGGAGCTAGACTTAGAAACCAGTTAGTACCTTGGGACCTGCATGCTTCAATGGAAGGCCTCCTCGTGTCCAACAATGGGTTTACATCATTGACCTCTAATTGGATGATTCCATGGATGTTTGACTTCAGCTCATCCATTCACATTCGCTGGAATGTACTAGAGTACCTTGGGAATCATCGACATCAATGGTGATTTTCCTCACACTTGTTAACGATTTACATCATTGACCGGTAATCAAGTGGTTTCTACCATGTTTGACATCAGGACATCTATTCACATGGTTAGATTTGTACTACATCAGGATCGGTAAGAAGACCCTAGGTTGAGTCATCACTCTTATATGTACTTTTCCCAGGTTGCGACGAAGTTTCTTTTGAATGTTGACACATATACTGTTACATAGATCCACTTTGTATTAGTCGTGGCTATGTCTTGTCGTCTCATACATCCACTATGTATTCTTCGTGGCTATGATCAATTCAGGGAATTGGAGTATAGATCCACATTGTATCTTCAATGGCTATACCTTTTTGTCAATATAATTATGGATCCGCAGTGTATTTTATGGCGGCCATACCTTGAAAGTTTTTATCACTCAAGCATAGGTATGCCTGCCTTGGGTTTGAAACATGTCATAATATTTGTTTGATGGTTGTATGTAGCTTCTATCCGGTTCTTTGAGTCCTTACCCTTGCTTTAAAAAGTCTACAAAGTACTTTAGTCATCAATTCTCATCTTCTAACTTCGCACTTTGGGGGGCAATCTATTACACATCAAAATTACTCACTTCAATAGTGTCGCAAGTGTCATGATTGCAAGTGTTGTAAGTGTCGCATCTTGTCCGCAAGTGTCACATCTTGACCACAAGTGTCGCAAACATCATACTTCCATATTTCCTATGTCGTGCCTCTAACGGCATCACAGGAGACTTAAGACACCCTCAAAGATTGGTTTTAGGAAGAGAAATCATTTGATGAAGAGTACAAAGCATTTGCCATTAAGAAAACCACTCAAAAATGATTTTTGGAAGGCAACACTCCCCTACCCACTGTCAGGGAGTGCCAACACTCACTATCCTTCTTTGGGGGAGTGTTGAAATGATCTGTGCACCCTTTTGGGGGAGCACTTCCATTTCTGAGTGAATTTTGGTTTGTTGAGATAAATCAGGGAAGATTCCCCTCAATCTCTAAAGTTGGTTGGATTCGAATTTGAGGTCAAGGCATGATCTTAGGGAAGATCCACAACTAAAGGAGAGGAATCCCCAACTTATCCCAAATATATCTCAAGTGGTTGGGCCTCTCCAATATTATATAAGGAGGATTTCTCATGGTGAAAGGTACATGATAGGAGATAGAGATTGGAGATACCAAACTTATGATCTCATGAGTGGTATTGATATGGAGAGGGAGACATTGTGAAGTATCAAACTTATGATCTCATAAGGGAGATATCATTGAAGCATCAACATTATGTGTGTGGATTATTTGAGCAAGGGTCTGGACAAAGAGAGCTTGGTGAAGCTGCTGCACCTACATCCATGGCTGTAAGCATCTCACTTCATTTTTATTAATATAAATCTATGCTTGGCCCGTTTCCTTTAAAGTTTGTGTACGTTTCATAAACTTGTTTCTTTTATAGATCCATTATGAATATAATCATGTTAGAGTAGGGAGTATGTCTCATTGTTGTTGCTCATTGTACTATAGGACCTTCTGAAGAACTTGGAGACCAAGATCAGTCTGGATTGAGCAAGGACAAACGTCGGTAAAAGGTATTTACCCTTCTTCCTTCTTCTTCTTTGAATAGTTTGGCTTCATGAAAAGGAATGTCAGTGTCCACAATAGCACTTTTCTGTTTTGGTCATAGGAGTCTAGTATCAAAGAGGAAATACACTTGTCTATAGGGGGATTGTTGGTCCTTTAACCTACCAGACAATTCTGCACTACTGATTCAGGGTTCGTATCTTTCAGGGTACCAACAAAGCCTAAAACTATCGACCCTTCTGGTGAACTAGAAGGAAACACAACACACAAAATGTACTACGCAGTCTCACCCGAGATAGATTTTATGGGTGGCTATAAGAATCAAGTGTTTACAACCTAGGATTGAGTAGGAGATAGAGGGTCTACGTTTTGAGCCACTACTTATTAACTGTATTACAAATTACTGTTATCTGACTTTCAGAATTCTATCAGCATAACAGAAATGAACTAAACAATAAAATAACTCATTCATTCATCGCATCTAGTATTTAACTAACAACAATAAACATAGAGATGCATGCATTCATCACATTACATAGGTATTACCGTGGTTCACCCCCTCCCAGGGCTACGTCACAAAGATTTGGCTCTTGGCTCTTTTATTATGATAGTTCTGGAATTCTCTTGCCTCACACTTACAATTCTTCTCGGATCGACAAGATCTCTGTGAGGTGAACTAGATCGCACTAGCCTCCTCAGTTTGCAATCTGATCCTCGAGATCTACCTCCCACTTATCTCTCTCATTAAAAGTAATTATCTTATCATAATATTACATAAGTGGAAGCTCAACCTTCGCACAATCTCTGAACTTCTGAATCTCAAACTCTTGAATGATGAACCAACCTCTCTTTGATACTTGCTTTCCTATATTTATATCTATCGGGCTTTTCAACCATTTACACAAAAACTCTTATCAAAAACCCTAAATTTTTTGTCGTTAGGTCTTCCTTATCAGCATGCATTCACTGCTTCCTTCCAGTTGTCGCCTCCTTCTTGCATGTGCGCGTGCTGTGCTTCTTGCTAGTTGTCGCTTTCCTCCCGCACACTTTATTTCTCACGAATTCTCTTCCAGCTATCATTCTTCTTCGTGCATGCCTTCTTTCCCACAATTTCTCTTCCAACTGTCATTCTTCTTTGTGCACACCTTCTTTCCCATTTCGGCCTGCTGCCAACAAGCCCCCAACACTGACATGTGACTCGTCCTGAGTCACTTAATCTTTCTGAGCTGCCTTGATCTCTTTCGTGATCATCTGGAACTTTTCCCTTAGCTCTGCTATTGTTGTCAGTGCCTGCACGGTCTTCTCCTTAATGGTTTCAACTACCTGAACAACCGCTTTGTTGCTCAGTATTTCTGCACATTCTGCCTGGGTTTGCGCCATCTGTGCTCTATCCACTTCTGCCTGTGCGAGTACTTGTTCTACCCATTCCTGTAACGGTTCTATTTGAGCCTACTGCTCTTGATTCCGTGTCTTCGCAGTGATGAGTTCTGCGTGCATCTTCTTCAACTCTTGCGTCCCCTTTACACGTTTTGGGATTGATATGATATTTTTCTTCTGCTTGAGTTCATGGATCGCTGCATTGATTCTTTCCTCTTCCTGGTCCCAGTGTTGAACCCATGGATCCTCCTCCAGTCTTGTCCAAAGTTGTGCCACTTTGTCGAGCAAGTCAGCTACTGTGCTAACCTATTTCTCCATCTCGTGTATTTGCGCTGTTGCTGCCTGCCTCATTTTCTCCTTTACTGTTGGTGGAGTCATTAGTGTTAGCTGTTCTTGGAGATCCTCGATCTCCTTCAGGTATTGCGCAATTGCTTGCGCAATTTGGTCGATCTTTTCTGTGGTTGGGAGTTCATTTCCCTCCATGGTATTTGGAAGTTTCCCAAAAATTTCTCCCACTCTGCATTCCAACTTTTTCTTGTGTTCCATCTCCTTCTGAGTTTCTGATTTGGCCTGCCCGTACTCTTTTTCCAGCCCTTCCCACTGCTTTGTTGTTTTCTGTAGCTCGATTAAGTTCTTATGTTCCCGAGACTTCATCTCGTGGTCAATGTTAACCTATAATTTGTATAGTTCCCTTGATGGCATCTGTGTCAAGACCAATTGAATGTGGTCCAAATCCTTCAGTGGTTTCTATCCCACTATTTCATCCATTCGCAGCATGTTCGGTTTTATGTGGACCGTTGCGGTTGCGTGTGGCATTGGGAGAGCTGGGTCTCGTTCTTTGATCTCCATTATTTCATTGGATTGTGTTGTTGACTGATCTATGCCTCTGCTGCTACTTGTGCTCTGGGCTTCTCCAACTGTCTTGAGGAGCTGCCTTATTTCTTCCAGCTCTTTTTGTAGATTATCCCTGTGATGTGCTGCATGATCGAAGTCTTCCGCTAGACAATCCTAGACCATTATGGCGATCATTTATCCATCATCCTTCGTGATCGTCAGGTATGGTGATGCTCGTTGTGCCTTTGATTTATTGCACGCACCTGCGACCTATTCAACCGATCTCTTATTTCCCCCGCGCTCCTATGCGGTGGGGTATTGGGCGGTCTCCCGCGTTCCCTTGGTTTGCTTTGGCTATTCGTTGGTCTCTTTCTGCCCCTTTTGGGTTCCTATCTGCTCCAATCCTTTGCTTGATGGAGGTGGTTTGTTTTGGCCCGTCCTTGGTTTCTTGGGCACTAGTTTTTGTGGAGGCTATGTTTCTGTCTGCGTTGCCTCTCCTTCTGTGGGTCCTTCCGGTACTTCCCTGGGAATGGATGGGATCTTCCATTTAGAATACCATTCGTTGATGGCCATGTCTATATCCACTTATATGATGCAGTAGCGCATCGGTAGCCACTGATTATCGAGATCCTGCCTTGGTTGTATCCACATGGCTTGCCTTGTTTCCCAAAAGTTAGCGATGTTCCCATATCGCGTGAAAACTTCTGGTGTTATTCTCCATGACTGGTTAATGGCTTCCTACATATCCCATAGGTATGCTTCAAATATGATTCCATTTTCCCTCTTCTATCTGGTCTATGGCCCTGATCTCAGTACTCGATATCTTGCTCCNGGGAAGCCCTTCTCACACAAGGGTGAATCACGAGGTCGCGTTAAGACCGTCAGAGTTACTCACCATGCTTTTTTGGTCTTGGTGTAGAGATTGCACATATTATGGGGGTCGCTTGAAGGTATACCCACAATGATGAGTGGAAGCCTTTCAAGTTGATTTTGGGCTAGATACCCTGCCCTTGCACGTGGATCGAATTGTTGACTGTTTTCCTAGGCATCATTGTTGTAGTTGGTAACCTTAGCGGCCTATATCTTTAGGGTCTTTACACAAGGTGACTGTGGAGGGGAAAGTCTTCACGGTACCTAGAATCGATGTTGGCCAGACTCACTCGGGCTCCTTGGAGGGTATACCCATGATTATGTGTGGGAGCTTGCACCAGGGTGTAAGTCCGTTAAGCAGGTCATCAACATAAATTTTCCACCCACTCTATCTAAGCCCCTTCTTACTTTGTTACCGTGACGTTGGACTTCATCACCAACTAGTGTGCTCATTGTGAGAAGGTTTTGTTTACTTGCTTGCTTACTAGATTTTTAGTGTGTTCTATTTGTTCTCCCTAGCAGAATCTAGGTTGGATTTTTATTTTTATGGCGTCAGTTTCCAAAATGACCAATGAAGGAACCCCTTTTCCAAGGGAACCCTTTGTAATTCCTTCTTACAAAAACATTTGTCCTCCTTAAATCACTACTTTGAGCCTTCTAGGTCTCACAATTCGGTTACCAGTATGGTTGTTTTCCACTCGGGTGATCTCGAATGCAGGTGCCTTCGATGTAGGCACACGACCCACACATCAACCTCATGTCGACCTTTCTCCTTCTTCGCCCATCAGGTCTCCTTCCATTTCTCCTTCTTCTCCTAGTGAAATATCTGAAGTAAGTAGATAGATTGATAAGAAGAAGAAGAAACATAAAGAGAAGAAGATGAACCATAAAGGGACCAAGCCTCCAACTACATCAGATGTTCCATCCAAGAAACCAACTACTATTAATAGTACTGGGAGTGTTGATGGGGTCCACAAGATTAAAATGAAGAATCTGAAACCCAAATTCCCTTGCAGTATTTGTAAGGGTGACCAATTTCTGAGGGATTGCCATGGTATTCCCAAGGTCTTAGAAATGTCGTCTTCCACGTCATCGACCCCTGCTGGTCATGCTGGTGATGCCCCATCAACTAGTGACGTTAAGGTTGGTAAGAAGAAGACAAATGTCAAATTCCCTTGTATGTTATGCGAAGGTGATCATTATTATCACCTTTGTCCTTGCATGGATGAGGCTTCTTCTCTTTTGGAAAAGCTTCAATTTCCAACTGGTTATCACAAGATTTCCCCCAACCCATCATTAGTTGATGGATTGATCAATCTGGTTCCATCCTCGGTCAGTTCGGTTGATCAAGTGGTTAATCTAGTTTCATCCTCGGTTGAACCAATCACCAAAGTAGATGATCCAGTTCCATCATCTATCAACCCCACTTTTCATATGAAAAGTGAAACCCAAGTGACTGATCCAATTCTGTCATTTGTCAGTCACACCCTTCATCCGAAGAGTGTCAAAGTGGTTGCTCCAGTTACAACATCGGTCAATCCCACTCCTCCTATGAAGAGTGCCACAGTGGTCGATATGGTTCCGCCATCAGTCGATCCCACTCCTCCTTTGAGGAGTGCCAAAGTGGTTGCTCCATTTAGATCATCGGTCAACCCTACTCCTCCTCTGAAGAGTGCCAAAGTGGTCGATATGGTTCCACCATCGGTTGATCCTACTCTCCCTCTAGAGAGTGAACCCGATACTGCCCATATTTTTCTCGTTGATACATAATCTACCGTGTTGGGGGGAATTTCTCCTTCTCCTGTGAAAACCCCTCCAAGTAATGAGGCCATCCTTTTTGATTGGGGTGTGCTAACTGGACCTCATCTTCTCTCTCACATTCCTTTCAAGATTACAATAAAATTTTGTGGTTGGGACATTCCTCATGAGCTGATAGACGAAGGTTCATCCGTTAGTATTTTGTCATCTATTGCTCGACAAGATTTGGGTTATCCTAAGCTTGTGCTGGTTACCCAGACTCTGTTCGCTTTTAATAGAAGAACAAGTCACCCTTTAGGGATCCTTCCTCAGTTTCCTGTAACTTTGGGAGGGAAAACTGTCTTTATTGATGTTATGGTAGTCCAAGACCCCTTGGATTTTGATTTACTCCTTGAGCGAGATCATGTCTATGCCATGGAAGCTATTGTGTCCACTCTTTTTCGTGTGATATATTTCCCACACAATGGAAGAATGGTGACTATTGATCAACTTTCGTTCATTGGCCCTGAATTGACCATCAACCCAACGACCTCCCTAAACATTTCTTATATGCAGTCGGTATCACCCCTACCACAGGTCAATTATGTGGCGTTATCTCCCATGCCTTCAATTTCGATGACTTAGATCCGGTAGTTGACATGGTGATCTCTTCAGTAGGGCTATTGGAGCATGATATCCTTACCCCCGATGAGACCCTCGACATGTGTTCCTTCTAGATCATTCTTCTTCCACCTAGTGAATATCTCTTGGAAGCCATGACCAAGTTTTGTCCATTGACATAATGTCCTTCCAGAGTGTTATCCTCTTGGAAGCCATGATCAAGAAGAGTCCACAAGCATAGCTTCACTTCTCTGTAGCAAGCTCGTTAAAAAATGAAACAAAGGCTATGAGCATAGTTTCTCTCCTCTGTGGCAAGCTCATTAAAAAATGAAACAGAGGCTATGAGCATAGCTTCTCTTCTCTGTGGCAAGCACTTAAAAAAATAAAATAGAGGCTATGAGCATAGTTTTTCCTCTCTGTAACAAGCTCGTTAAAAAATGAAACAAAAATCTGGGGATTGAACCCGAAACCTGGAGAATAGTTCATTTCCTGTGTCAAGCTCCTTAAAAAATGAAACAATCACATCTTGTCAAGAGTTGAGTCTTTCGCCAGATCTTGTAGATGTCGAGTCGAGTCTTTTGTTAGGTCTCATATTTGAACCTTCTTTTCATCCACCTGAATCATTTTTCTCTATCTAGTACAGAAATTGGTGATAACCTCACAGTCGATGAATGAATTGAAGCTTGGGGGGCATGTCTCCAGCCTTTGATGATCATTTTGGAGTTAAGCCACTAACTTTCAAGCTGGGGCAGAGTACCGAGCTTAGTCTTTGTTCTTTCTCACACTCGTAAATAAATGAGAATGTAACCGAGTACAATTTTATCACTTTTTCGGACTCATAAAGGTTATATGAAAAAGGAACCCCTGGAAGTCTCCTTTAAGCTCTTTTCAGACTCTCTAAACATGAAAATATTGTCAAGTTATCTTGCTTCCTTTCCCACTCATTAAAAGGTTTGAAAGGGCATCTTTCGAGTGATAATTTATCTCTTTTTAGGCCTTGCAAGACTAACATTATGAAAAAGGACCACATTGGAGTCGTCTCTAAGTCATTTTCAGACTCTCTAAATATGAAAAACAACCGAGTTTACCTTCTCTGGACTCATTAAACAATCCTACATTGAAGGGCCCATATTGGACCGAACCCTTACTTCTTCCAGTTCATTAAATAAAGGAAGAGGGACTTACCTAAGGTGATTTATATTGAGCATGTGTTACCCTCCTTGATCTCGTTAAACCAAAAATAGGTACTTGTCTATCTGGATGGGGGAAAAAATTGAAGGAAGCAAGCCAAACAGTTTTTGAGAACATTACTAGTAATCCTTACAGTCGCCCTTGAACATGACATTTTTTCTTTGCATGCATTTCAATCTACTGAACCTCTGCACTGAACCAATCCTTTGATTTTCCTTACTCCTTTGGGTCACCCGACGAAAGTCACAGTATCCACTGCATTATCAAGTTTTGGTCCCTGTCAAGTTTCTGTTGTCATGCCTCAGTGTTCAAGGGAAGTATCTACCTCAAGAGTCAACCATCACAAATTCCTACTTCAATACCCATGTCATTCTATGTTCATTTGATCCACCAATTACATCTCTATGTCAGTTTCGTGTTGTTGATGGGGGATACACCAAGGCCCTCCTTCGACGAGTCTATTCCTGTCGACTTCAACATATTATCCAGGAGCTAGACTTAGAAACCAGTTAGTACCTTGGGACCTGCATGCTTCAATGGAAGGCCTCCTCGTGTCCAACAATGGGTTTACATCATTGACCTCTAATTGGATGATTCCATGGATGTTTGACTTCAGCTCATCCATTCACATTCGCTGGAATGTACTAGAGTACCTTGGGAATCATCGACATCAATGGTGATTTTCCTCACACTTGTTAACGATTTACATCATTGACCGGTAATCAAGTGGTTTCTACCATGTTTGACATCAGGACATCTATTCACATGGTTAGATTTGTACTACATCAGGATCGGTAAGAAGACCCTAGGTTGAGTCATCACTCTTATATGTACTTTTCCCAGGTTGCGACGAAGTTTCTTTTGAATGTTGACACATATACTGTTACATAGATCCACTTTGTATTAGTCGTGGCTATGTCTTGTCGTCTCATACATCCACTATGTATTCTTCGTGGCTATGATCAATTCAGGGAATTGGAGTATAGATCCACATTGTATCTTCAATGGCTATACCTTTTTGTCAATATAATTATGGATCCGCAGTGTATTTTATGGCGGCCATACCTTGAAAGTTTTTATCACTCAAGCATAGGTATGCCTGCCTTGGGTTTGAAACATGTCATAATATTTGTTTGATGGTTGTATGTAGCTTCTATCCAGTTCTTTGAGTCCTTACCCTTGCTTTAAAAAGTCTACAAAGTACTTTAGTCATCAATTCTCATCTTCTAACTTCGCACTTTGGGGGGCAATCTGTTACACATCAAAATTACTCACTTCAATAGTGTCGAAAGTGTCATGATTGCAAGTGTTGTAAGTGTCGCATCTTGTCCGCAAGTGTCACATCTTGACCACAAGTGTCGCAAACATCATACTTCCATATTTCCTATGTCGTGCCTCTAACGACATCACAGGGACACTTAAGACACCCTCAAATATTGGTTTTAGGAAGAGAAATCATTTGATGAAGAGTACAAAGCATTTGCCATTAAGAAAACCACTCAAAAATGATTTTTGGAAGGCAACACTCCCCTACCCACTGTCAGGGAGTGCCAACACTCACTATCCTTCTTTGGGGGAGTGTTGAAATGATCTGTGCACCCTTTTGGGGGAGCACTTCCATTTCTGAGTGAATTTTGGTTTGTTGAGATAAATCAGGGAAGATTCCCCTCAATCTCTAAAGTTGGTTGGATTCGAATTTGAGGTCAAGGCATGATCTTAGGGAAGATCCACAACTAAAGGAGAGGAATCCCCAACTTATCCCAAATATATCTCAAGTGGTTGGGCCTCTCCAATATTATATAAGGAGGATTTCTCATGGTGAAAGGTACATGATAGGAGATAGAGATTGGAGATACCAAACTTATGATCTCATGAGTGGTATTGATATGGAGAGGGAGACATTGTGAAGTATCAAACTTATGATCTCATAAGGGAGATATCATTGAAGCATCAACATTATGTGTGTGGATTATTTGAGCAAGGGTCTGGACAAAGAGAGCTTGGTGAAGCTGCTGCACCTACATCCATGGCTGTAAGCATCTCACTTCATTTTTATTAATATAAATCTATGCTTGGCCCGTTTCCTTTAAAGTTTGTGTACGTTTCATAAACTTGTTTCTTTTATAGATCCATTATGAATATAATCATGTTAGAGTAGGGAGTATGTCTCATTGTTGTTGCTCATTGTACTATAGGACCTTCTGAAGAACTTGGAGACCAAGATCAGTCTGGATTGAGCAAGGACAAACGTCGGTAAAAGGTATTTACCCTTCTTCCTTCTTCTTCTTTGAATAGTTTGGCTTCATGAAAAGGAATGTCAGTGTCCACAATAGCACTTTTCTGTTTTGGTCATAGGAGTCTAGTATCAAAGAGGAAATACACTTGTCTATAGGGGGATTGTTGGTCCTTTAACCTACCAGACAATTCTGCACTACTGATTCAGGGTTCGTATCTTTCAGGGTACCAACAAAGCCTAAAACTATCGACCCTTCTGGTGAACTAGAAGGAAACACAACACACAAAATGTACTACGCAGTCTCACCCGAGATAGATTTTATGGGTGGCTATAAGAATCAAGTGTTTACAACCTAGGATTGAGTAGGAGATAGAGGGTCTACGTTTTGAGCCACTACTTATTAACTGTATTACAAATTACTGTTATCTGACTTTCAGAATTCTATCAGCATAACAGAAATGAACTAAACAATAAAATAACTCATTCATTCATCGCATCTAGTATTTAACTAACAACAATAAACATAGAGATGCATGCATTCATCACATTACATAGGTATTACCGTGGTTCACCCCCTCCCAGGGCTACGTCACAAAGATTTGGCTCTTGGCTCTTTTATTATGATAGTTCTGGAATTCTCTTGCCTCACACTTACAATTCTTCTCGGATCGACAAGATCTCTGTGAGGTGAACTAGATCGCACTAGCCTCCTCAGTTTGCAATCTGATCCTCGAGATCTACCTCCCACTTATCTCTCTCATTAAAAGTAATTATCTTATCATAATATTACATAAGTGGAAGCTCAACCTTCGCACAATCTCTGAACTTCTGAATCTCAAACTCTTGAATGATGAACCAACCTCTCTTTGATACTTGCTTTCCTATATTTATATCTATCGGGCTTTTCAACCATTTACACAAAAACTCTTATCAAAAACCCTAAATTTTTTGTCGTTAGGTCTTCCTTATCAGCATGCATTCACTGCTTCCTTCCAGTTGTCGCCTCCTTCTTGCATGTGCGCGTGCTGTGCTTCTTGCTAGTTGTCGCTTTCCTCCCGCACACTTTATTTCTCACGAATTCTCTTCCAGCTATCATTCTTCTTCGTGCATGCCTTCTTTCCCACAATTTCTCTTCCAACTGTCATTCTTCTTTGTGCACACCTTCTTTCCCATTTCGGCCTGCTGCCAACAAGCCCCCAACACTGACATGTGACTCGTCCTGAGTCACTTAATCTTTCTGAGCTGCCTTGATCTCTTTCGTGATCATCTGGAACTTTTCCCTTAGCTCTGCTATTGTTGTCAGTGCCTGCACGGTCTTCTCCTTAATGGTTTCAACTACCTGAACAACCGCTTTGTTGCTCAGTATTTCTGCACATTCTGCCTGGGTTTGCGCCATCTGTGCTCTATCCACTTCTGCCTGTGCGAGTACTTGTTCTACCCATTCCTGTAACGGTTCTATTTGAGCCTACTGCTCTTGATTCCGTGTCTTCGCAGTGATGAGTTCTGCGTGCATCTTCTTCAACTCTTGCGTCCCCTTTACACGTTTTGGGATTGATATGATATTTTTCTTCTGCTTGAGTTCATGGATCGCTGCATTGATTCTTTCCTCTTCCTGGTCCCAGTGTTGAACCCATGGATCCTCCTCCAGTCTTGTCCAAAGTTGTGCCACTTTGTCGAGCAAGTCAGCTACTGTGCTAACCTATTTCTCCATCTCGTGTATTTGCGCTGTTGCTGCCTGCCTCATTTTCTCCTTTACTGTTGGTGGAGTCATTAGTGTTAGCTGTTCTTGGAGATCCTCGATCTCCTTCAGGTATTGCGCAATTGCTTGCGCAATTTGGTCGATCTTTTCTGTGGTTGGGAGTTCATTTCCCTCCATGGTATTTGGAAGTTTCCCAAAAATTTCTCCCACTCTGCATTCCAACTTTTTCTTGTGTTCCATCTCCTTCTGAGTTTCTGATTTGGCCTGCCCGTACTCTTTTTCCAGCCCTTCCCACTGCTTTGTTGTTTTCTGTAGCTCGATTAAGTTCTTATGTTCCCGAGACTTCATCTCGTGGTCAATGTTAACCTATAATTTGTATAGTTCCCTTGATGGCATCTGTGTCAAGACCAATTGAATGTGGTCCAAATCCTTCAGTGGTTTCTATCCCACTATTTCATCCATTCGCAGCATGTTCGGTTTTATGTGGACCGTTGCGGTTGCGTGTGGCATTGGGAGAGCTGGGTCTCGTTCTTTGATCTCCATTATTTCATTGGATTGTGTTGTTGACTGATCTATGCCTCTGCTGCTACTTGTGCTCTGGGCTTCTCCAACTGTCTTGAGGAGCTGCCTTATTTCTTCCAGCTCTTTTTGTAGATTATCCCTGTGATGTGCTGCATGATCGAAGTCTTCCGCTAGACAATCCTAGACCATTATGGCGATCATTTATCCATCATCCTTCGTGATCGTCAGGTATGGTGATGCTCGTTGTGCCTTTGATTTATTGCACGCACCTGCGACCTATTCAACCGATCTCTTATTTCCCCCGCGCTCCTATGCGGTGGGGTATTGGGCGGTCTCCCGCGTTCCCTTGGTTTGCTTTGGCTATTCGTTGGTCTCTTTCTGCCCCTTTTGGGTTCCTATCTGCTCCAATCCTTTGCTTGATGGAGGTGGTTTGTTTTGGCCCGTCCTTGGTTTCTTGGGCACTAGTTTTTGTGGAGGCTATGTTTCTGTCTGCGTTGCCTCTCCTTCTGTGGGTCCTTCCGGTACTTCCCTGGGAATGGATGGGATCTTCCATTTAGAATACCATTCGTTGATGGCCATGTCTATATCCACTTATATGATGCAGTAGCGCATCGGTAGCCACTGATTATCGAGATCCTGCCTTGGTTGTATCCACATGGCTTGCCTTGTTTCCCAAAAGTTAGCGATGTTCCCATATCGCGTGAAAACTTCTGGTGTTATTCTCCATGACTGGTTAATGGCTTCCTACATATCCCATAGGTATGCTTCAAATATGATTCCATTTTCCCTCTTCTATCTGGTCTATGGCCCTGATCTCAGTACTCGATATCTTGCTCCCTCGGGTTGTGGTCTTATAGCAAAAACTACATATTCTGGTTCCCGCCATCCCATGAAGGCTATAAGGGTTATCAACCATGAATAATGAAATTCTCTGCCAAGTTCCTGCGTGTCCCTGCATTCCATTTGGAATAATTTTAATAGATAAGGTGCCCATCTCACGAAGGTGCCTTCTGCGCACGGAGCTATAACTGCGATGACTCCTGCTAGTACTTCATCTTTGAGGCATTTCCTTAGCAACTTATAGGCTAAGATCTTTGCGCCCAATTGTGTTGCTGGGTTGTTGATCCATTTGATTATAATGCCTCTTGTTCCCCTCTCTGTGCTGTATTTCTTATTCATTTCCTCTGCTAGCACTTTTTCCTTGGATTTATCATACATAATCAGTGCGAGATCCATACACCGACTGGGTAGTCCTATTATCTGAGCGATAAGGTCCACTTTTATGGGGACGGGTTTGTCCAACCACATATCCCCTCCATGCATAACTGCTAACAACTTCTTAACGCCTGCAGTTTCGTACTAACCTCTGCCAAAGTGTGGGAGTTGTAACAATCCTAAAATGCCAGTTCGGTCGAGTCCAACTGCCCACTGATGCAACTGACTGATTGTTTCTCCAAGTTGTTTAATCAATATGTTCTCCATAAACACTATGGGTGCAAGTTTTGGGTGCTTAGTGCCATCTGAGACATCATGGTTATAATACTTGAGCTTCCCAATGTGACTCAGTAGATGCATTTCTATCTGTACTCCCTTCGGTATGTGTGGTAGCACAAATTCTGTTGCCGGTTTCTTACAGGGTGAGCTATGTATCAGAATTCTGTCATCCTGCTGTGGTGCTTGGTACAAAGTTCCAACAATTCCCGTTTTCTGTCCTATAAGCTATTCTGGCCAAGCCGAGGTAGTTCCCACACTCTATTTTGTCTATTGATAAAGGCTGGGTACTTGCGGCTCGTCGGATTGCCCTTTTGATCCTCGATTCTGTGCTGTGTCATTACCTTTCATGGCTTGTTTGGGGCTTTCTGGTAGCACTTCCTATTGAGGTTCCACTTCTTCATTCATAGGTTTCCACGGTTCTACTTGCATACCCTCTTTCGGTTCCTTTGGTTGTGGCCGCTGACTCTCTTCTAGTATTGGTGTAGGGCTCATCGGTGGTATCTCCGGGGATGGGATCTCATCGATATCAACGATATTCGGTTGCTGCTACTCATTTTATTCTAGCGGTCCTCATGACCTAGTTTGGACTTTGTTTGGCATGGTGATCAAGCCTGGTTCATTGGACTTCGATGGTGCGGTAGTGGTGAGTATCGAGCATCTGCTGTCTATAGAGGCCTGTGATATCGCTCTATTCGTTCAAGCTACTGTAGCTCTCTCTGTGTTCTTCTTTCACGAATAGACAAGTTGATTCCGTGCTCACATGTTGTAGGGGCTTGTCTTGAAGCTTATCGAAGATGCTTCCTCCATGATGTGATTGTTGTACCATAACTGTGGATTCAATGCATGTGCAACAATTTTGTACTTTCCATTACGCTTCTCTGGCCGTTTCCAATTGGCGTGTTTAATGTGGCATTCCATCAGTCCTTGCCATGCCTTAATTCCTCTTTGTGATGTCCCGTCGTCTTGATTTTGCTAACTTTCCATTTCTCGCTCGTTTGTCTTAGGCGTGTGACCGTTACTCTTGCCTTTACTGCATTCACGTTTCAAGCGTCCTGTGGTGGCGCGGTGGGTGGTTGACTATCCTTGTACAACTTCAGTAGGCTCCCGTTGATCATTCCTCGGAGGTCTGCACCTACTAGATATCTTAGCTGTATGACTCCGCCGTATGTTACAGATTTGATCTCATATGGTTCTAACCAATGCATTCTTAGCTTTCCTGGGTGCTGAAATGATTTGTTTTCATAGAGAAATACTAGATCTCCTTTCGTGAAAGTCTTCTTCTTAATGTGTCGATCGTGCCATGCTTTGTCTCTGGCCTTTTGCACTTGTTGATAGAATCCTGTCAGGATTTGGTCTTCCTCCATTGCTAACAGCTAATGTAACCTTTCTTGTATCATGCCGCATTTTTTCATTTGTGTGATAGAGGCTACGCGTAATCTGGGTATTAAAAATTCCAATGGTACTACAACTTCTTAGCCGTAGATGAGTTTGAATGGTGTGTGCCTTGTCAAATTCTTGCATGTCATCCTATATGCCCATAATAATGTTGGTACTTTGAGGTCCCAGTCGTCTCTGTTGATGTTACAGATCTTTGTCAATGTGTTCTCTAGAACTTTGTTGAAGGCTTCTACTGTGCCATTCTCCAGTGGGTGATACGGTGTGATTTTATAGTGGTGAACTTCAAATTCTTCGAGCATCACATAGATGGTGCTATTTATGAAATGCATGCCTTGATTACTCATCAAAACTCTTGGGCACCCAAACCTAGTAATTACTTGTTCGAATAAAAAGTTTGCAGCGGTCTCTGCGCTATAGTCCTTTACTGGTGCGAATTCTGCCCATCTTGTTAGGTATTCCATCATGGTGACGATGTATCTTTCCCTTGTTCTTTTGGCTGGTGGGTTAATAGGTCCCACAAATTCTATTTCCCATTTATCGAATGCATGTAGTGTCACTTGCAATCGTAACAACATCTCATCTCTTTTGTTGGGTTTGCCTACCCTTTGATAGACATTGCATGCCAGACAATATTCTTTTGAATCCCTATGGATCGTTGGCCACCATAGTTCTGCGCGGAGTACCTTCTGTGCGGTATCTTTTCCTACATAATTTCCTCCTTCCAATCCCTTGTGGGCTTCTGATAGAATCCTTGATCGTTCATGCTCAAGCACGTACCTTTGTAAAATGTTGTCTATGCCCATTTTATATAGATGTCTTGTGATCAGTTGATAGTCGGCTGCGCGAACTACCAGGTTCTTCTTCTTTGCAGTGGTATACTCTTGCGGTGCCGTACCTGTGCTCAAATACTGGATGATCTCTGGGAAGTAGTCATCGACAATTTGTACCGAGAATAGATGTACATCCAAAAAGTTGTCTTCTAAGCTTGTATGTTCTTCTCCATTGGTGACCCGTGATAGGTGGTCATGCCTTGCATTTAGTTTTCCTGGTTTGATGATTACTTTGAAGTCAAATTCCTAGAATAACAGTAACTATCAACAGATTCTCTCCCCCAACACTGGCTTGTTGACTAGGTACTTTAGGGCTGAGTGATCTATAAACATCTTAAAATGTTTTCCCAGTAAGTAGTTTCTGAACTTCTAAAGTGCGTAAACCATAGCTAGGCCTTCTCTTTCTGTTGTGTTATAATTCTGTTCTGACTCAGATAGTTTTCTTCTTGCAAATTCTATCAAGTGATCCAAGTCTCCCGCTCCTAGCTATGCTATGATAGTTCCCAGTGCTATCGTTGATGCATCTACATGCACATGGAATGCCTTTCCCTAGTTCAAAAATACTAATATCGGTGCAGTGACCATATTTTCCTTTAGGGTATCTAGACCATGTTGACACTCGTCGTTCCATTGGTACTTTGTATCCTTCCTTAGCAGTTTCTCCATCGGTGCTGTGATCTACGCATATCCTTTGATAAATTTCCGATAGTATCCTGTATGTCCTAACGTCGCTCATAGCTGACAGACTATTTTCGGCGCTGGTAAATTGATGATGACGATGACCTTTATCGGATCGACCAATATCCCTTGTTTGCATACTATATGGCCCAAAAGTATCCCAAACGGTGTTCCAAATATGCATTTCTTTATGTTTAGTGATATCTGACACTATCTACATCGCTCTAGCATCAAGCGTAAGACTTCTACATGGTTTTTCAATAGACTATAGACTGTCTTGTCGTCCATATATACTTCGAGAAACTGGTGGATGAATTCTTTGAAAGCTGCAATAACCACTCTGAGAAGATTGCTGGTGCATTCTTCAATTCAAAGGGCATGACTGTATATTGGTAATATCCCCATTCCGTCGTGAATGTGGTCTTGTATCTATCCTCTTGTGCTATATTAATCTGATGGTAACCTGAGAATCCATCGGTGAATGAGTATGCTTCGTGTCCCCCCACATTCTCTAACACTTCATCTGTGAACAGTGTAGGGAATGGGTCGTGTAGGCATGCATCATTCAATTTCCTCAAGTTGACGCATATCCTGATCCCTCTTCCTTGCTTCTTGTCCTGTACGACCATCGGGCTTATCCACTCCGATTCCTCGACTGGTTCGATTATGCCGGCTTCAAGCATTCGTTCAATCTCCTCTTTAAATTTCTGTTTATATATAGGGTTCAATCTATATGGTCGTTGTCTGATCGGTCTTGCTTCGGGTCTGAGAGGTATTTTCATTTCTCCCAGTTCATCTGCTATACCTTTCATTTATGTAAATGTTGTAGGAAATAAGTCGCTGTATTCGCGCAATAGTTTTGTAATACTTTCTACTGTTGGGTCATCCCAGTAGTCTCCAATGTTGGCCATTTTGGGATGTTCCATTGTACCTATGTTAACTTTGTTTACCTTGATTGGCATGGAAATAACTTCAGATTCTATTTGTGGTCCCTTCACGTCTCTATCTCCCTCTGCTTCTAGAATCTGAATGTCACGTGGGTTCTCTTCATATGGTATGTCCTATTGTACCTGGTAACATGATAGTAGTTCCTTGACTGTCTATTTATTTCATTGCTACTCTTTGTTAATGAGTTCTACTTCTGGCTCCTTAATGAATATGACTCCTCTGATTTGTTTTAGAGCTGCGTCTATGTTGGGTTTCTCATGCTTGAATGAGAAGGAGGTGGTAAATTTTTTCTGCAAAGTCGCCCATAATGTAGTTCCTTTGCGCAGTTCCTGATTTGTATACAAGTTCACTGGTATGCCTTATAATGTATGAATAAAGTGGTGAGGCCATTCCTTAGGTGGTGTCAATTTCCACAATGTTTCACACTCCCTCACGTGTTTCGCTGGTGTTCCAAATCCTTCATATTTATGTTGTTTGTTGTTTTTCTATGGTGCGCCGAACCTTATTTGCAATAGCCTTTTACATTGGTACCATTTTGTGATGGTCTCCTTGTGTGTGCCCCACCATTTGGTGGGTGTGGACTTGAGTGCTAAGTCTAGTGCTATTAGCCTTTGGTTCTCTAGTATTTCATCTTCATATTGTGTCAAGAATAATTCCAAATCATTGAGTCCATGGAAACTGGGAGGTTCTGTGATTTTGGTGCCTATCCATCGCACTGCACGGTCTATTCTTACACATCTTCTCATGGATACTTCATGTAGTCTCTGTTGCCAATTATCTAACCCGGTGTCTGAATCCATAGTGCATGAAGTAATATTGCGCCAATTGAGTACCCCATNATTGGTTTTAGGAAGAGAAATCATTTGATGAAGAGTACAAAGCATTTGCCATTAAGAAAACCACTCAAAAATGATTTTTGGAAGGCAACACTCCCCTACCCACTGTCAGGGAGTGCCAACACTCACTATCCTTCTTTGGGGGAGTGTTGAAATGATCTGTGCACCCTTTTGGGGGAGCACTTCCATTTCTGAGTGAATTTTGGTTTGTTGAGATAAATCAGGGAAGATTCCCCTCAATCTCTAAAGTTGGTTGGATTCGAATTTGAGGTCAAGGCATGATCTTAGGGAAGATCCACAACTAAAGGAGAGGAATCCCCAACTTATCCCAAATATATCTCAAGTGGTTGGGCCTCTCCAATATTATATAAGGAGGATTTCTCATGGTGAAAGGTACATGATAGGAGATAGAGATTGGAGATACCAAACTTATGATCTCATGAGTGGTATTGATATGGAGAGGGAGACATTGTGAAGTATCAAACTTATGATCTCATAAGGGAGATATCATTGAAGCATCAACATTATGTGTGTGGATTATTTGAGCAAGGGTCTGGACAAAGAGAGCTTGGTGAAGCTGCTGCACCTACATCCATGGCTGTAAGCATCTCACTTCATTTTTATTAATATAAATCTATGCTTGGCCCGTTTCCTTTAAAGTTTGTGTACGTTTCATAAACTTGTTTCTTTTATAGATCCATTATGAATATAATCATGTTAGAGTAGGGAGTATGTCTCATTGTTGTTGCTCATTGTACTATAGGACCTTCTGAAGAACTTGGAGACCAAGATCAGTCTGGATTGAGCAAGGACAAACGTCGGTAAAAGGTATTTACCCTTCTTCCTTCTTCTTCTTTGAATAGTTTGGCTTCATGAAAAGGAATGTCAGTGTCCACAATAGCACTTTTCTGTTTTGGTCATAGGAGTCTAGTATCAAAGAGGAAATACACTTGTCTATAGGGGGATTGTTGGTCCTTTAACCTACCAGACAATTCTGCACTACTGATTCAGGGTTCGTATCTTTCAGGGTACCAACAAAGCCTAAAACTATCGACCCTTCTGGTGAACTAGAAGGAAACACAACACACAAAATGTACTACGCAGTCTCACCCGAGATAGATTTTATGGGTGGCTATAAGAATCAAGTGTTTACAACCTAGGATTGAGTAGGAGATAGAGGGTCTACGTTTTGAGCCACTACTTATTAACTGTATTACAAATTACTGTTATCTGACTTTCAGAATTCTATCAGCATAACAGAAATGAACTAAACAATAAAATAACTCATTCATTCATCGCATCTAGTATTTAACTAACAACAATAAACATAGAGATGCATGCATTCATCACATTACATAGGTATTACCGTGGTTCACCCCCTCCCAGGGCTACGTCACAAAGATTTGGCTCTTGGCTCTTTTATTATGATAGTTCTGGAATTCTCTTGCCTCACACTTACAATTCTTCTCGGATCGACAAGATCTCTGTGAGGTGAACTAGATCGCACTAGCCTCCTCAGTTTGCAATCTGATCCTCGAGATCTACCTCCCACTTATCTCTCTCATTAAAAGTAATTATCTTATCATAATATTACATAAGTGGAAGCTCAACCTTCGCACAATCTCTGAACTTCTGAATCTCAAACTCTTGAATGATGAACCAACCTCTCTTTGATACTTGCTTTCCTATATTTATATCTATCGGGCTTTTCAACCATTTACACAAAAACTCTTATCAAAAACCCTAAATTTTTTGTCGTTAGGTCTTCCTTATCAGCATGCATTCACTGCTTCCTTCCAGTTGTCGCCTCCTTCTTGCATGTGCGCGTGCTGTGCTTCTTGCTAGTTGTCGCTTTCCTCCCGCACACTTTATTTCTCACGAATTCTCTTCCAGCTATCATTCTTCTTCGTGCATGCCTTCTTTCCCACAATTTCTCTTCCAACTGTCATTCTTCTTTGTGCACACCTTCTTTCCCATTTCGGCCTGCTGCCAACAAGCCCCCAACACTGACATGTGACTCGTCCTGAGTCACTTAATCTTTCTGAGCTGCCTTGATCTCTTTCGTGATCATCTGGAACTTTTCCCTTAGCTCTGCTATTGTTGTCAGTGCCTGCACGGTCTTCTCCTTAATGGTTTCAACTACCTGAACAACCGCTTTGTTGCTCAGTATTTCTGCACATTCTGCCTGGGTTTGCGCCATCTGTGCTCTATCCACTTCTGCCTGTGCGAGTACTTGTTCTACCCATTCCTGTAACGGTTCTATTTGAGCCTACTGCTCTTGATTCCGTGTCTTCGCAGTGATGAGTTCTGCGTGCATCTTCTTCAACTCTTGCGTCCCCTTTACACGTTTTGGGATTGATATGATATTTTTCTTCTGCTTGAGTTCATGGATCGCTGCATTGATTCTTTCCTCTTCCTGGTCCCAGTGTTGAACCCATGGATCCTCCTCCAGTCTTGTCCAAAGTTGTGCCACTTTGTCGAGCAAGTCAGCTACTGTGCTAACCTATTTCTCCATCTCGTGTATTTGCGCTGTTGCTGCCTGCCTCATTTTCTCCTTTACTGTTGGTGGAGTCATTAGTGTTAGCTGTTCTTGGAGATCCTCGATCTCCTTCAGGTATTGCGCAATTGCTTGCGCAATTTGGTCGATCTTTTCTGTGGTTGGGAGTTCATTTCCCTCCATGGTATTTGGAAGTTTCCCAAAAATTTCTCCCACTCTGCATTCCAACTTTTTCTTGTGTTCCATCTCCTTCTGAGTTTCTGATTTGGCCTGCCCGTACTCTTTTTCCAGCCCTTCCCACTGCTTTGTTGTTTTCTGTAGCTCGATTAAGTTCTTATGTTCCCGAGACTTCATCTCGTGGTCAATGTTAACCTATAATTTGTATAGTTCCCTTGATGGCATCTGTGTCAAGACCAATTGAATGTGGTCCAAATCCTTCAGTGGTTTCTATCCCACTATTTCATCCATTCGCAGCATGTTCGGTTTTATGTGGACCGTTGCGGTTGCGTGTGGCATTGGGAGAGCTGGGTCTCGTTCTTTGATCTCCATTATTTCATTGGATTGTGTTGTTGACTGATCTATGCCTCTGCTGCTACTTGTGCTCTGGGCTTCTCCAACTGTCTTGAGGAGCTGCCTTATTTCTTCCAGCTCTTTTTGTAGATTATCCCTGTGATGTGCTGCATGATCGAAGTCTTCCGCTAGACAATCCTAGACCATTATGGCGATCATTTATCCATCATCCTTCGTGATCGTCAGGTATGGTGATGCTCGTTGTGCCTTTGATTTATTGCACGCACCTGCGACCTATTCAACCGATCTCTTATTTCCCCCGCGCTCCTATGCGGTGGGGTATTGGGCGGTCTCCCGCGTTCCCTTGGTTTGCTTTGGCTATTCGTTGGTCTCTTTCTGCCCCTTTTGGGTTCCTATCTGCTCCAATCCTTTGCTTGATGGAGGTGGTTTGTTTTGGCCCGTCCTTGGTTTCTTGGGCACTAGTTTTTGTGGAGGCTATGTTTCTGTCTGCGTTGCCTCTCCTTCTGTGGGTCCTTCCGGTACTTCCCTGGGAATGGATGGGATCTTCCATTTAGAATACCATTCGTTGATGGCCATGTCTATATCCACTTATATGATGCAGTAGCGCATCGGTAGCCACTGATTATCGAGATCCTGCCTTGGTTGTATCCACATGGCTTGCCTTGTTTCCCAAAAGTTAGCGATGTTCCCATATCGCGTGAAAACTTCTGGTGTTATTCTCCATGACTGGTTAATGGCTTCCTACATATCCCATAGGTATGCTTCAAATATGATTCCATTTTCCCTCTTCTATCTGGTCTATGGCCCTGATCTCAGTACTCGATATCTTGCTCCTTCGGGTTGTGGTCTTATAGCAAAAACTACATATTCTGGTTCCCGCCATCCCATGAAGGCTATAAGGGTTATCAACCATGAATAATGAAATTCTCTGCCAAGTTCCTGTGTGTCCCTGCATTCCATTTGGAATAATTTTAATAGATAAGGTGCCCATCTCACGAAGGTGCCTTCTGTGCACGGAGCTGTAACTGCGATGACTCCTGCTAGTACTTCATCTTTGAGGCATTTCCTTAGCAACTTATAGGCTAATATCTTTGCGCCCAATTATGTTGCTGGGTTGTTGATCCATTTGATTATAATGCCTCTTGTTCCCCTCTCTGTGCTGTATTTCTTATTCATTTCCTCTGCTAGCGCTTTTTCCTTGGATTTATCATACAGAATCAGTGCGAGATCCATACACCGACTGGGTAGTCCTATTATCTGAGCGATAAGGTCCACTGTTATGGGGACGGGTTTGTCCAACCACATATCCCCTCCATGCATAACTGCTAACAACTTCTTAACGCATGCAGTTTCGTACTAGCCTCTGCCAAAGTGTGGGAGTTGTAACAATCCTAAAATGCCAGTTCGGTCCAGTCCAACTGCCCACTGATGCAACTGACTGATTGTTTCTCCAAGTTGTTTAATCAATATGTTCTCCATAAACACTATGGGTGAGAGTTTTGGGTGCTTAGTGCCATATGAGACATCATGGTTAGAATACTTGAGCTTCCCAATGTGACTCAGTAGATGCATTTCTATCTGTACTCCCTTCGGTATGTGTGGTAGCACAAATTCTGTTGCCGGTTTCTTACAGGGTGAGCTCTGTATCATAATTCTGTCATCCTGCTGTGGTGCTTGGTACAAAGTTCCAACAATTCCCGTTTTCTGTCCTATAAGCTATTCTGGCCAAGCCGAGGTAGTTCCCACACTCTCTTTTGTCTATTGATAAAGGCTGGGTACTTGCGGCTCGTCGGATTTCCCTTTTGATCCTCGATTCTGTGCTGTGTCATTACCTTTCATGGCTTGTTTGGGGCTTTCTGGTAGCACTTCCTATTGAGGTTCCACTTCTTCATTCATAGGTTTCCGCGGTTCTACTTGCATACCCTCTTTCGGTTCCTTTGGTTGTGGCCGCTGACTCTCTTCTAGTATTGGTGTAGGGCTCATCGGTGGTATCTCCGGGGATGGGATCTCATCAATATCGACGATATTCGGTTGCTGCTACTCATTTTATTATAGCGGTCCTCATGACCTAGTTTGGACTTTGTTTGGCATGGCGATCAAGCCTGGTTCATCGGACTTCGATGGTGCGGTAGTGGTGAGTATCGAGCATCTGCTGTCTGTAGAGGCCTGTGATATCGCTCTATTCGTTCAAGCTACTGTAGCTCTCTCTGTGTTCTTCTTTCACGAATAGACAAGTTGATTCCGTTCTCACATGTTGTAGGGGCTTGTCTTGAAGCTTATCGAAGATGCTTCCTCCATGATGTGATTGCTGTACCATAACTGTGGATTCAATGCATGTGCAACAATTTTGTACTTTCCATTACGCTTCTCTGGCCGTTTCCAATTGGCATGTTTAATGTGGCATTCCATCAGTCCTTACCGTGCCTTAATTCCTCTTTGTGATGTCCTGTCGTCTTGATTTTGCTAACTTTCCATTTCTCGCTCGTTTGTCTTAGGCGTGTGACCGTTACTCTTGCCTTTACTGCATTCACGTTTCAAGCGTCCTGTGGTGGTTTTTTTTTTACTGCGCGGTGGGTGGTTGACTATCCTTGTACAACTTCAGTAGGCTCCCGTTGATCATTCCTCGGAGGTCTGCACCTACTAGATATCTTAGCTGTATGACTCCGCCGTATGTTACAGATTTGATCTCATATGGTTCTAACCAATGCATTCTTAGCTTTCCTGGGTGCTGAAATGATTTGTTTTCATAGAGAAATACTAGATCTCCTTTCGTGAAAGTCTTCTTCTTAATGTGTCGATCGTGCCATGCTTTGTCTCTGGCCTTTTGCACTTGTTGATAGAATCCTGTCAGGATTTGGTCTTCCTCCATTGCTAACAGCTAATGTAACCTTTCTTGTATCATGCCGCATTTTTTCATTTGTGTGATAGAGGCTACGCGTAATCTGGGTATTAAAAATTCCAATGGTACTACAACTTCTTAGCCGTAGATGAGTTTGAATGGTGTGTGCCTTGTCAAATTCTTGCATGTCATCCTATATGCCCATAATAATGTTGGTACTTTGAGGTCCCAGTCGTCTCTGTTGATGTTACAGATCTTTGTCAATGTGTTCTCTAGAACTTTGTTGAAGGCTTCTACTGTGCCATTCTCCAGTGGGTGATACGGTGTGATTTTATAGTGGTGAACTTCAAATTCTTCGAGCATCACATAGATGGTGCTATTTATGAAATGCATGCCTTGATTACTCATCAAAACTCTTGGGCACCCAAACCTAGTAATTACTTGTTCGAATAAAAAGTTTGCAGCGGTCTCTGCGCTATAGTCCTTTACTGGTGCGAATTCTGCCCATCTTGTTAGGTATTCCATCATGGTGACGATGTATCTTTCCCTTGTTCTTTTGGCTGGTGGGTTAATAGGTCCCACAAATTCTATTTCCCATTTATCGAATGCATGTAGTGTCACTTGCAATCGTAACAACATCTCATCTCTTTTGTTGGGTTTGCCTACCCTTTGATAGACATTGCATGCCAGACAATATTCTTTTGAATCCCTATGGATCGTTGGCCACCATAGTTCTGCGCGGAGTACCTTCTGTGCGGTATCTTTTCCTACATAATTTCCTCCTTCCAATCCCTTGTGGGCTTCTGATAGAATCCTTGATCGTTCATGCTCAAGCACGTACCTTTGTAAAATGTTGTCTATGCCCATTTTATATAGATGTCTTGTGATCAGTTGATAGTCGGCTGCGCGAACTACCAGGTTCTTCTTCTTTGCAGTGGTATACTCTTGCGGTGCCGTACCTGTGCTCAAATACTGGATGATCTCTGGGAAGTAGTCATCGACAATTTGTACCGAGAATAGATGTACATCCAAAAAGTTGTCTTCTAAGCTTGTATGTTCTTCTCCATTGGTGACCCGTGATAGGTGGTCATGCCTTGCATTTAGTTTTCCTGGTTTGATGATTACTTTGAAGTCAAATTCCTAGAATAACAGTAACTATCAACAGATTCTCTCCCCCAACACTGGCTTGTTGACTAGGTACTTTAGGGCTGAGTGATCTATAAACATCTTAAAATGTTTTCCCAGTAAGTAGTTTCTGAACTTCTAAAGTGCGTAAACCATAGCTAGGCCTTCTCTTTCTGTTGTGTTATAATTCTGTTCTGACTCAGATAGTTTTCTTCTTGCAAATTCTATCAAGTGATCCAAGTCTCCCGCTCCTAGCTATGCTATGATAGTTCCCAGTGCTATCGTTGATGCATCTACATGCACATGGAATGCCTTTCCCTAGTTCAAAAATACTAATATCGGTGCAGTGACCATATTTTCCTTTAGGGTATCTAGACCATGTTGACACTCGTCGTTCCATTGGTACTTTGTATCCTTCCTTAGCAGTTTCTCCATCGGTGCTGTGATCTACGCATATCCTTTGATAAATTTCCGATAGTATCCTGTATGTCCTAACGTCGCTCATAGCTGACAGACTATTTTCGGCGCTGGTAAATTGATGATGACGATGACCTTTATCGGATCGACCAATATCCCTTGTTTGCATACTATATGGCCCAAAAGTATCCCAAACGGTGTTCCAAATATGCATTTCTTTATGTTTAGTGATATCTGACACTATCTACATCGCTCTAGCATCAAGCGTAAGACTTCTACATGGTTTTTCAATAGACTATAGACTGTCTTGTCGTCCATATATACTTCGAGAAACTGGTGGATGAATTCTTTGAAAGCTGCAATAACCACTCTGAGAAGATTGCTGGTGCATTCTTCAATTCAAAGGGCATGACTGTATATTGGTAATATCCCCATTCCGTCGTGAATGTGGTCTTGTATCTATCCTCTTGTGCTATATTAATCTGATGGTAACCTGAGAATCCATCGGTGAATGAGTATGCTTCGTGTCCCCCCACATTCTCTAACACTTCATCTGTGAACAGTGTAGGGAATGGGTCGTGTAGGCATGCATCATTCAATTTCCTCAAGTTGACGCATATCCTGATCCCTCTTCCTTGCTTCTTGTCCTGTACGACCATCGGGCTTATCCACTCCGATTCCTCGACTGGTTCGATTATGCCGGCTTCAAGCATTCGTTCAATCTCCTCTTTAAATTTCTGTTTATATATAGGGTTCAATCTATATGGTCGTTGTCTGATCGGTCTTGCTTCGGGTCTGAGAGGTATTTTCATTTCTCCCAGTTCATCTGCTATACCTTTCATTTATGTAAATGTTGTAGGAAATAAGTCGCTGTATTCGCGCAATAGTTTTGTAATACTTTCTACTGTTGGGTCATCCCAGTAGTCTCCAATGTTGGCCATTTTGGGATGTTCCATTGTACCTATGTTAACTTTGTTTACCTTGATTGGCATGGAAATAACTTCAGATTCTATTTGTGGTCCCTTCACGTCTCTATCTCCCTCTGCTTCTAGAATCTGAATGTCACGTGGGTTCTCTTCATATGGTATGTCCTATTGTACCTGGTAACATGATAGTAGTTCCTTGACTGTCTATTTATTTCATTGCTACTCTTTGTTAATGAGTTCTACTTCTGGCTCCTTAATGAATATGACTCCTCTGATTTGTTTTAGAGCTGCGTCTATGTTGGGTTTCTCATGCTTGAATGAGAAGGAGGTGGTAAATTTTTTCTGCAAAGTCGCCCATAATGTAGTTCCTTTGCGCAGTTCCTGATTTGTATACAAGTTCACTGGTATGCCTTATAATGTATGAATAAAGTGGTGAGGCCATTCCTTAGGTGGTGTCAATTTCCACAATGTTTCACACTCCCTCACGTGTTTCGCTGGTGTTCCAAATCCTTCATATTTATGTTGTTTGTTGTTTTTCTATGGTGCGCCGAACCTTATTTGCAATAGCCTTTTACATTGGTACCATTTTGTGATGGTCTCCTTGTGTGTGCCCCACCATTTGGTGGGTGTGGACTTGAGTGCTAAGTCTAGTGCTATTAGCCTTTGGTTCTCTAGTATTTCATCTTCATATTGTGTCAAGAATAATTCCAAATCATTGAGTCCATGGAAACTGGGAGGTTCTGTGATTTTGGTGCCTATCCATCGCACTGCACGGTCTATTCTTACACATCTTCTCATGGATACTTCATGTAGTCTCTGTTGCCAATTATCTAACCCGGTGTCTGAATCCATAGTGCATGAAGTAATATTGCGCCAATTGAGTACCCCAT
>JZKD02S2180919.1:18026-34584 GCA_000966675.3 Picea glauca
TTTGGGTTTCCAGGTGAAAAATCTCTGTGTAATGTTTGTATTTGCCATTGCATCTTTTCTGTTCTTTTCTGAATATCAGTTTGTAGTAGATATTGAACAAGGTTAGAATTTACATAGGGAACTAAAGAGCCATTTCGGCTCACCAAGAATAGAAGAACGATCCTTAGACCGGGAGGTTAGCGGACCCTGCCGAGGTAGAGGTAGGGGGTATGGATCAAGTGGTATCGGAGCCTGTTTATTATTTCAGGTGGCAGGCGGGAGATAAACATAAAACTATGATACACACCATCAAGTGGTATCACAACCTGTTTATTATTTTAGGTGGCAAGTAGGAGATAAAGAGAAAAATCTGATACACACCATCAAGTGGTATCAGAGCCACTTTTTGTCTATAGATTTCAGGCAGAGGGAGGCAGAGTAAATAAGATAAAGTTTGATACCATCAGATGGTATTAGGAATTGAAGGAAGACAAAGTGTTGATGCTCTATGTGAAAATATTTTTGTAGGATGCAACAACAAATGGTACAATTGGATGGACTGTAGGAGATGTTGGAAGTGCTCTCAGTCTCAAATTGATAGCAACGGACTTTCCAAGAGGGAAATTAGGAGGATGGATATGGCTACTGATCCATAGGAATGGTCAAGGAAAGGACCACCACTAGAAGGGAAAATATGAAATGGATAAAGAACTCACTAAGGTGAGGGAGAGATTGGAATAACTTGCATTGAAGATGCAACAGGATGTAAGAACACGTTGGGTATATGAATGGCCCATGAAGAGGAGGGTGAAATAGTCGATTCAGAATTGTTGGCCATAATACAACAAACGATGTTGAAAATGTGGCTAAGGTATGTTGAGGACCTCATAGACACAGAAGAAGTGGTTCACATATGTGAACCAAAAGCAGGGAGAAATCTCAGTGATGATGAGGAGAATAGATCACTAGAATATCTCGTGAACTGTCAAGGAGGCAGTGAAGAAAGTTCAGATTTCCATATGGGAAATGAGATGGGATAGTTTGAGGATCTCATAGACTGCCAGGTGGGAAGGGCAGAAATCTCATATTTCCAGGTGGGAAAGGGAGAGAATATGAGCTCATAGGTGAGTTCATATCAGCAAGGAGAATTTATGGAGAAGGATCAAACACACTTTCTGATCATTGGAGGGATAGAGGTTTTCCTACCATACAACCTAGTTGAGGCCAAAGCTTGTGTTACAGATGCAACAAAAACAGAAGGACAGATAGCTATGACTTTCAAAGAGAAAGAAGAAAGGGAGAAGACATCAGAATCTTCCCCATTAGAAGAGGAGCACGTAGATGAGTTTCTCACCCTGTGGGAGATGGAATTGAGGATGTTGGAGGATTGGTTAGACCATCCAGAAGAAAAACACGGATGCAAGGAGATAGTCATGATGTTAACAGAAGAGAATTCAGAGGAATTTCTCAGAAATTTTAGCCAGGGAGATGAACAGATGATGGCTGCAGTGCCGAGGTCTGCAGCAGAGGGTGAAGCAGAATTCCAGTCTGGGGAGCAACTGGAGGAGGCTAGAGTTGAACCAGCTCAAGGAGAAATGACAGAGAAAAAACTGTCAAAGGAAGAATTTGAGCAACAACTCAATGGAGAGACTGTGAAACTGCATTTTGCAGCAAAGTGGAAAGTTAAGGCCACAGAAGGTGGAGAAAATCGCAATAGGGATCGAGTAGATCTACCCACTCATGAGGAAGAAGTGCAGCCGAGGAGAAAACATAAAGAGAGCTAGCCACTGGAGTAGTTGGACGAGGTAATTGAGGAAATCATAAGGCTAATGTTGAGGTCATCAACAAAATCTGCGAGCAAAGAGAATCTGAGTGGACGGAAGCCTGCCATAGAAGTAGGGAAGCAACAACAACAACAGTAAGGTGATTGAGTGGATGGACAGCTCCAGAGAACTATTTGGGATCCAGGTGGATTACAACAACAGAGCTGGGAAGCTCATGAGAAGGATCTCATGATTTTTTCGTAGTAGTGGAGTATGATGTAGGAGCATCGCTGCAATCCAGCAACGTGCCAGCTAGGTGGCACATTCAACGTGCATTCAATAGAGGCGAGAGGTGCCAACCCTCTCATTTTCAAATTTGTAATAACTGTTGTAAGGCCGAAGAGCCACCCATATGCCTTTGTGCATGTAGTAGATAGGGTCGCCTTTAATGGCTGACAATTTCATGGGGATCTAGATCCAATTCGGATTAGATGTCCCATTGAATGTAATTCATTGTAATTTATGAGAGTAGTTGAGATGGAGGGAAGATCTCCAGGAGCCCCCTTTTGGTAAAATATCTTAGCATATTGAATTTATCTATCATGTAGAAAAGAGAGTAAGAGAGGAGATCCAAGAATTTTTTGTTGTCCAAGCTCATACCCATTGTAAACAGATATTCTGAGATAATACAAAGCAGTGTTTCCTGCATATTTGTTTCTATGAAGGGAACAGAGAGAAGACATAATCATTGTGAACTATATGAAGCTCTGCCAAGAGGGCATTGAGCGAGTGCAAGGAGTGCACGAGGAGAACTCTGTTTCAATTTTGAAAAGGAGAGTGTCAGAGGAGAAGACACTTATAGAATTTATGAGAATTCTATAAAGCTCTGCTAGGAGAGTGTCGAGCGAATGCAGAAGTGAACCTAAGAGAACTCTCTGTCAAGTTCGAAGAGAGGTGTATCAAAGGAATATACTCATAGAGATTTCAAATGATTTGTAGCTCATTAAGGAATGCTTGAGTGCTAGATTTCCAGGAGGGAATCAAATTCCCCTTTAAAGGTAAATACAAGAGTCGAGTTCCTTAGATATTCGAGCAGGCAAAGCTCAAGACAGATAACATAGTTGTGTGTAGGAATCCTACAAGGAGTGCAGAGGTAGAGAAACCTTTTTGAGGTTTCAGAGTGAGTGAAGCTCAGGAGACACAATGCCTTTGCGCACAGAGAAATAACAGAAAGGAGCAGAAGGTCAAGAAACCTTCGAGGTTTCTGAGTTGACAAAGCTCAGGAGAGGAATCATTTCCATAACACAGACGAGACCCAAAGGAACTAGGCTCGCAAGAGAAGCATCGAAGGCCGAGACCTTCAAGTGTCAGAAATATTCTAAGGGAAGGGAAGAAGTGAAAGCTTAGGAGGAGGAGCAACATCTGTTGTCGGATTAGAAGAAGTGGAGAATCTGGATTGTGAAAATCTATGTCCAGACACTT
Organism: Picea glauca; assembly: GCA_000966675.3. Lineage (NCBI taxonomy): Eukaryota > Viridiplantae > Streptophyta > Pinopsida > Pinales > Pinaceae > Picea > Picea glauca. The sequence goes on from JZKD02S2180919.1 coordinate 21,251, forward strand.
AGACATATTGTGAAGGAGAAGAGATTGGAATGGACGGTGGAGAGCCTTTAGGAGGAAGTGTTGAGCACCAAGGACTCGTGTGGACATGTGGCACCTCCTGTAAGTGGAGATCACATGGTTGAAAAGTGGTGCAAACATACAATGTGTAGAAAAAGGTCAAAGTGGGTGGTAGGTGGTGTACACACATCACTATGGATGAGTCAACACCTTGTTGACTTATCGCATTTCTGGGATTCGCAAGGGAGGAGCCCAAGTGTTCAACACTCCAACTCGTGAAGTCGCAAGTTGCAACAGGTGATAGAGTTTAGATCTATTCAGTGGTCACTTGTAAAGGTGCTAACAAGTATGAGCCATACCCATATCGCATCTCGAGTATTGAATATTTGGAGTCAGGAAACTGAATGTCAGGAGTCCCGATAACGTGAAACGTAGAATGCTCAAAGGGATTAGCACTAGGTCACAGGACATGGGCACATTGAGAGAATCCAAGGGAGGAGATAGAGCCCATTAAGTCCTATTTTTGGGTTTCGAGACTTGAAGGAGTCAGGGGACTCAACAACGGGATTTGCAAAATCATGAATTCCGATGCAGCTATTATGTAGGCTTGTGGTCACAGGGTCATGGTCACATGGAGGGAGCTCATTCTTGGTGTTGTTCGCATGGACTGAGTTCGCATTTGGACTTGTGGATTTGTTCATTGAAGTTTCTAGCATGGAAGTAAAGAGCTATTTCAGCTCATCAAGAATAGAAGAATGATCCTTAGACCGAGAGGTCAGCAAACCCTACTGAGGTAGAGGTAGGAGGTATGCATCAAGTGGTATGAGATTATGTTTATTATTTTAGGTGGAAGGCCAGATATAAAGAGAAAACTTTGATACACACCATCAAGTGTTATGAGAGCCACTTTCTGTCTGTAGATTTCAGGCAGAGGGAGGCAGAGTATATAAGAGACAGTTTGATACCATCAAGTGGTATCAGGAGCTAAAGGAAGACAGAGTGTTGATGATCTGTGTGAAAATATTGTTGTAGGATGCATCAACAAATGGTACAGTTGGATGGAATATAGGAGATGTTGGAAGTGCTCTCAGTCGCAGAGTGACAACAACGGACTTTCCAGGAGGGAAGGTAGGAGGATGAAGATGGCTACTGAAAGCCATAGGAATGGTCAAGGCAAGGACCACTAGCAGAAGGGAAAATATGAAATGGATAAAGAACTCGCTAAGGTGAGGGTGAGATTGGAACAACTTGAATTTAATATGCAGCATGATGCAAGAACACGTTGGGTATATGAATGGCCCATGAAGAGGAAGGTGAAATGGCCGATTCAGAAATTGCTAGCCAGAAGACAACAAAGGCTTTTGAAAATGTGGCTAAGGTAAGTTGAGGACCTTAGAGACATAGAAGAAGTGGTTCACATATGTGAACTAGAAGCTGGGAGAAATCTCAATGATGATGAGGAGAAGGGATCACTAGAATATCTCGTGAACTTTCAGGGAGGCAGTGAAGAAATTTTAGATTTCCATATGGGCAATGAGATGGGATCATTGGAGGATCTCATAGACTACCATGTGGGAAGGGAAGAAATCCCATATTTCCAGGTGGGCAAGGGAGAGAATATGAGCTCAGAGGTGAGTTCATATCAACAAGGAGAGCTGATGGAGAAGGATCAGACACACTTTCTGATCATTGAAGGGATAGAGGTATTCCTATGATATAGCCCAGTTGAGGCTAAAGTATGTGTTACAGATGCAATAGTAGAAGAAGGACAACCAATTGTGACTGTCAAAGAGAAAGAAGAAATGGAGCAGACATCAAAATATGCCCCATCAGAAGAGGAGCACATAGATGAGTTGATCACCCTATGGGAGATGGAATTGAGGATGTTGGAGGATTGGTTAGACCATCCAGAACCAAAACACGACTAGAAGGAGACAATCATGATGTTAACAGAGGAGAATTTGGAGGAATTGCTCAGAAATTTTATCCAGGGAGCTGAACAGATGATGACTGTAGCACTGAGGCCTGTAGCAGAAGGTGAAGCAGAATTCCAGTCTGGGGAGAAGTGGGAGGAGGTTGGAGTTGAACCAAATCAAGGAGAAATGGCAGAGACAAAACAGTCAAAGGAAGAAGTTGAGAAATAGCTCAGTGGCGAGACTGCGAAACTATATTTTGCAACAAACTGGCAAGTTAACGCCACAGAAGGTGGATAAAATCGCAAGAGGGATCGAGTATATCTACCCACTGATGAGGAAGAAGTGCAGCGGAGGAGGATGCATAAATAGAGCCATCCACTGGAGCAGCTAGACGAAGTAATTGAGAAAATGAGAAGGGTGATGTTGAGGTCAATAGCAGAATCTTCCAGCAAGGAGAAGCTGAGTGGAAGGAAGCCTTCCATAGCAGTAGGGAAGAAACAATAGCAACAACAAGGTGATGGAGCAGATGGACAGCTCCAGAGAACTGTTTTGGATCGAGGTGGATTTCAATAGTAGAGCTAGGAGGCTCATGAATTTTTCACAGCAGTGGAGTATGATGCAGGAGCATCGCTCCAATGTAGCAACGCGCCAGCTAGGAGGCACATTCAACGTGCATTCAATAGAGGCAAGAGGCACCAACCCTCTCATTTTCAAATTTGTAATAATTGTTGTAAGGATGAAGAGCCGCACAGATGCCTTTTTGCATGTAGTAGATAGGGTTTCCTTTAATGGTTGACAGGTTGATGGGGATCTAGATACGATTTCGATTAGATGGACCATTGAATGTAATTCATTGTAATTTATCAGAGTAGGTGAGATGGAGGGAAGAGCTCAAGGAGCCCCCTTTTGGTAAAAGATCTTAGCATATTGAATTTATCTAGCATGTAGAGAAGAGAGGAAGAGAGGAGATTCAAGACTCTGTTGCAGTCCAAGCTCATACCCATTGTAAACAAATATTTTGAGATAATACAAAGAAATTTTTCCTGCATATTTGTTTCTATGTGTTTATGTGTCTTTCATGAATGCTATGTATGTGTTCATTATATGCTATAGATGTATGTTAGTTTACATTTGCAGGGATAGACAAAGTTTACTGTCTGTTGAGTTTCTTTGATTTTATCCTGGATTCTTTGTGGCTTCATGAAAGAGGTTGCATGACAGGATGTTGAGGACTCTGTAAGGCTGCGCCAGAGTGCACATCTAGATTTTGCAGAATTCAAACAAAGAAATGCTAAGAGGGCACACTAGTTGAATCATTAACTCGAGGGAGAAGCCTCAAGGTTGTTGAATACCTTGGAGGTAAGACTGTGCAGAGGAAGGCACAGAAAGAAGATTGAATCGTTGTGAATTCTATGAAGCTCTGCCAGGAGGGCATCGAGCAAGTGGAAGGAGTGCAAAAGGAGAACTCTATTTTGATTTTTATGAAAAGGAGAGTGTCAGAGGAGGAGACACTTATAGAATTTTTGAGAATTCTGTAGAGCTCTACTAGGAGGGCCTCGAGTGAATGCAGGAGTGCACCCAAGAGATCTCTCTGTCAATTTCAAAGAGAGGAGTATCAAAGGAAGATACTTGTAGAGCTATCAAATGCTCTGTAGCTCAGAAAGGATTTCTTGAGTGTGAGATTTCCAGGAGGACATAAAATTCCCCTTTGAAGCGAAATACAAGGGTCGCATTCCTTAGAGATTCGATTAGGAAAAGCTCAGGATGGATAGCACAGTTGTGTGTAGGAATCCTACAAGGAGTGCAGAGGTAGAGAAACCTTTTTGAGGTTTCAGAGTGAGTGAAGCTCAGGAGGAACAGTGCCTTCGCGCACAGAGCAATAGCAGAAAGGAGAAGAAGGTCAAGAAACCTTCAAGGTTTATGAGTTGACAAAGCTCAGGAGGGGAATCGTTTCCATAACGTAGATGAGACCCAAAGGAACCAGGCTTGGAAGAGAAGCATCGAAGGCCGATACCTTAAAGTGTCAAAAATCTTCCAAGGGAATGGAAGAAGCGCAAGGTCAGGAGGAGGAGCAACAACTACCATCAGATTTGCAGAAGTGGAGAATCTAGACTATGCAAATCTACGTCCATACACTCAGACATATTGTGAAGGAGAAGAGATTGGAACAGATAGTGGAGAGACTTCAGGAGGAAGTGTCAAGTGCCGAGGACTTGTGAGGATAGGTGTCACATCCTGTAAGCGGAGACCATGTGGTTGACAGGTGGAGAAAACATACAACGTTCATAAAAAGGTCAAAGTGGGTGACAGGTGGCATACACGCGTCACTATGGAAGAGTCAACACCCTGTTGACTTCTCGCGTTTCAAGGTATTCGCAAGGAAGGAGCCCGAGTGTTTAGCACTCCAACTCATGAAGTTGCGAGTTGTAAGAGGTGATAGAGTTAAGCTCTAGCTGGTGCTCACTTGTAAAGGCTCTAAAGAGGAGGAGCCATACCCATATCGCATCTTGGGTATCGGGGATTTGGAGCCGGGAAACTAAACGTCAGGAGTCCCGATAATGCGAAACATGAGGCACTCAAAGGGATTGACCCTAGGTCACAGTATAGGGGCACATGGAGAGAATCCAAGGGAGGATATAGATCCCTTTAACCCCTATTTCGGGGTTTTGGGACTTAAAGGAGTTAGGGGACTCAACAGCGGGATTCGCGAAATCGTGAATTTTGATGCACCTATTATGTAGGCTTGTGGTCACAGTGTCGTGTTCATGTGGAGGGAGCTCACACATGGTGTTGTTCGCATGAACTGGGTTCGCATTTGGACCTGTGGATTTGTTTGTTGAAGGTTCTAGCAAGGAACTAAAGAGCCATTTCATCTCATCAAGAATATAAGAGTGATCCTTAGACCGGGAGGTCAGAAGACACTGCCGAGGTAGATGTAGGGGGTCTGCATCAAGCGGTATCAGAGCATGTTTATTATTTCAGGTGCTAGGCAGGAGATAAAGAGAAAACTCTGATATACCATCAAGTGGTATTAGAGCCTGTTTATTATTTTAGGTGGTAGGCAGGAGATAAAGAGAAAAATCTGATACACACCATCAAGTGGTATCAGAGCCACTTTTTGTCTGTAGATTTCAGGAAGAGGGAGGTAGAGTAAATAAGAGATAGTTTGATACCATCAAGTGGTATCAAGAGCTAAAGGAATAAAGAGTGTTGATGCTTTGTGTGAAAATATTGTTGCAGGACACAACAAAAAATGGTATAGTTGGGTGGACTGTAGGAGATTCTGGAAGTTCTCTCAGTCGCAGAGTGACAGCATCAGACTTGCTAGGAGGGCAGGTAGGAGAATGAATATGGCTACTGAAATCCATAGGAATGGTCAAGGCAAGGACCACCAGTAGAAGGGAAAATCTTAAATGGATAAAGAACTCACTGAGGTGAGGGTGAGATTGGAACAACTTGCATTGAAGATGAAATAGGATGCAAGAACACATTGGGTATACGAATGGCCCATGAAGAGGAAGGTGAAATGGTCGATTCAGAAATTGTTGGCTAGAAGACAAAAAAGGTTGTTGAAAATGTGGCTGAGCTATGTTGAGGACCTCAGAGACACAGAAGAAGTGGTTCACATCTATGAACCAGAAGCTGGGAGAAATCTCAGTGATGATGACGAGAAGAGATCACTGCAAGATCTCATGAATTGCAAGGAAGGTAGTGAAGAAAGTTTAGATTTCGATATGGGCAATGAGATGGGATCGTAGGAGGATCACATAGACTGCCAGGTGGGAAGGGAAGAAATCCCATATTGCCAGGTGGGCAAGGGAGAGAATATGAGCTCAGAGGTGAGTTCATATAAACAAGGAGAGCCAATGGAGAAGGATCAGACACACTTTCGGATCATTGGAGGGACAAAGGTATTTTTKCCATACAACCCATTTGAGGCMGAGATGAAAMAACATCATAAGGAAAACCARCTGTGACTGTCAAWGAGAAAGAAGAAATGGAGCAGACATCAAAATCTTCCCCATCAGAAGAGGAGCACGCAGATGAGTTTCTCACTCTATGGGAGATGGAATTGAGGATGTTGGAGGATTGGTTAGACCMTCCATAACCAAAACAYGACTGCAAGGAGATAKTCATGATGTTAACAGAGGAGCATTCRGAGGAATTTCTTAGAAATTTTATCCAGGGAGATGAACAGATGATGACTGTAGCACTGAGGTCTGTAGGAGAAGGTGAAGCAAAATTCCATTMTGGGGAGCARCCGGWGGAGGATAGAGTTGAACCAGATCAACGAGAAATGGTAGAGACAAAACTTTTAAAGGAAGAAGATGAGAAACAACTCAGTGGGGAGACTAGGAAACTGCATTTTGTAGAAAAGTGGCAAGTTAAGGCCATAGAAGGTGGAGAAAATTGCAAGAGGGATCGAGTATATCTACCCACTGATGAGGAAGAAGTGCAGTCGAGGAGACTGCATAAAGAGAGCCAGCCACTAGAGAAGTTGGATGAGGTAATTGAGGAAATCAGAAGTTTGATGTTGAGGTCAGTAGTAGAATATTCCAGCAAGGAGAAGCTGAGTGGAAGGAAGCCTGCCATAGCAACAAGGAAGCAACAACAAAAACAACAAGGATATGGAGAGGATGGACAACTCTAGAGAACTGTTTGGGATCCAAGTGGATTTCATCAGCAGAGCTAGGAGGCTCATGAATAGGAGCTCATGAATGTTTCATAGCAGTGGAGTATAATGCAGGAGCATCGCTCCAATCCAGCTAGGTGGCACATTCATCGTGCATTCAATAGAGGCGAGAGGCGCAACCCTCTCATTTTCAAATTTGTAATAACTGTTGTAAGGACGAAGAGCTGCACAAATGAATTTGTGCATGTAGTAGATAGGGTCGCCTTTAATGGATGATAGGTTGATGGGGATCTAGATCTGATTCAGATTAGATGGCCCATTGAATGTAATTCATTGTAATTTATGAGAGTAGGTGAGATGGAGGGAAGAGCTCGTGGATCCCCCTTTTGGTAAAATATATTAGCCTCTTGAATTTAGCTAGCATGTAGAAAAGAGAGGAAGAGAGGAGAGTCGAGACTTTGTTGTTGTCCAAGCTCATACCCATTGTAAACATATATTCTGAGATAATACAAAGTAGTTTTTCCTGCATATTTTTTTCTATTTGTTTGTGTGTATTTCATGAATGCTATGTATGTGTTCATTATATGTTGTAGATGTATGTTAGTTTACACTTGTAGGGACAGACATAGTTTACTTTTGGTTGATTTTCTTTGATTTTAGCCTGGATTCTTTGTGGCTTCATGCAAGAGGTTGCATGACAGAGTGTTGAGGACTCTGTAAGGATGTGCCAGAGTGCACATCTAAATTCTGCGGAATTCAAACAAATAAATTCCAAGAGGGCACAACAGTTGAATCATTAACTCAAGGGAGAATCCTCAAGGTTGTTGAATACCTTGGAGGTAAGACTGTGTAGAGGAGGGCACATAGAGAAGACATAATCGCTGTGAATTCTATGAAACTCTGTGAGGAGGGAATCGAGCGAGTGCAAGGAGTGCACGAGGAGAAATCTATTTCAATTTCTATGAAAAGGAGAGTGTTAGAGGAGAAGACACTTATAGAATTTCTAATAATTCTATAGAGCTCTACCAGGAGGGTATCAAGAAAATGCACGAGTGCATCCAGGAGAACTCTCTGTCGAGTTTGAGTTTGAGGAGTATCAAAGGAAGATACTCGCAGAGATGTCGAATTCTCTGTAGCTTAGAGAGGAGTGCTTGAGCATGAGATTTCCAGGAGGGCATCAAATTCCCCTTTGAGGGGAAATAGAAGGTCCGAGTTCCTTAGAGATTCAAGCAGTCAAAGCTCAGGACAAATAACACATTTATGTGTAGGAATCCTGCAAGGAGTGAAAAGGTAGAGAAACCTTTTTCGAGGTTTCAGAGTGAGTGAAGCTCAGGAAGAATAGTGCCTTTGTGCACAGAGAAATAGAAGAAAGGAGGAGAAGGTCAAGAAACCTTCAAGGTTTCTGAGTTAACAAATCTCAAGAGGGGAAGTGTTTCCATAACACAGAAGAGACCCAAAGGAACCTCTCTCGCAAGAGAAGAATCAAAGGCTGAGACCTTCAAGTGTCAGAAATATTCCAAGGGAAGGGAAGAAGTGCAAGCTCAGGAGGAGGAGAAACAACTACCATCGGATTAGCAAAAGTTGAGAAGCAGAATAGATTGGAATGAAAAGTGGAGAGCCTTCAGGAGGAAGTGTTGAGTGTCGAGGACTCGTGTGGACAGGTGGCACATCTCGTAAGCAGAGACCACATGGTTAACAGGTGGTGGAAACATACAACGTGCAGAAAAAGGTTGAAGTGGGTGATAGGTGGAGGAGTCAACACCCTGTTGACTTATCATGTTTTGGGGATTAACAAGGTAGGAGCCTGAGCTTTCAACACTCTAACTCGTGAAGTCGCAAGTTGCGAGAGGTGACAGAGTTAAGCTCTAGTCGGTGGTCACTTGTAAAGGTTCTAGCGAGGAGGAGCCATACCCGTATCGCATCTCGGGTATTAGAGATTTGGAACCGAGAAACTGAACATTAGGAGTCCTGATAATGCAAAACAAAAGGTGCTCAAATGGATTGGCCTTAGGTCACAGGACAGGGGCACATGGAGAGAATCCAAGGGAGGAGATAGAGCCCATTAAGCCCTATTTTGAGGTTTCAGGACTTGATGGATTCAGGGGAATCAACAATGAGATTCGTGAAATCATGAATTCTGATGCACCTATTGTGTAGGCTTGTGGTCACAGGGTCGTGGTCACATGGAGGGAGCGCATGCCTGGTGTTGTTCGCACAGACTGAGTTCTCATTTGGACCTGTGTATTTGTTCATTGAAGGTTCCAACAGGGAACTAAAGAGCCATTTTGGTGCATCAATAATATAAGAACGATCCTTAGACGAAGAGGTCAACGGACCTTGCCTAGGTAGAGGTAAGGGGTCTGCATCATTTGGTCATGGTCCTAAATAAAGAAGGTTCTTGCAGAATGTGTCCTGACTTCCGTGCCCTCAAGAAACTTACCATTAAAGACAAATTTCCCATTCCTATCATTGATGACCTCCTGGATGAATTGAGTGGCGCCCAATTCTTTACTAAACTTGATCTTCGTTTGGGCTACCACCAGATACTTATGAAAGAGGCAAACATTCCCAAAACTACCTTTAGAACTCATGATGGCCACTATGAGTTTTTGGTCATGCCCTTTGGCTTGTGTAATGCCCCCTCCACCTTCCAAATCTTCATGAATCATGTCTTTTGTCCTTTTCTCCGTCATTTTGTCTTAGTTTTCTTTGATGATATCCTCATATATAGAAAAACTTGGACAAACCATATTGCTCATCTAGATCGAGTTCTCCATCTACTCTCTCAGCACCAAATTTTCCTGAAACAGTCTGAATTTTCTTTTGGCGCCTTAGAAGTAGAATACTTGGTTCATATGGTTGGCAAGGATGGCGTGAGGCTGGATCCAAAAAATATTGAAGCTATGCAAGACTGGCCTCACCCAAAGACTCTCAAAATCTTGCATGGATTTCTGGTCTTAATAGGTTATTAGTTCAAGTTTGTTAAGAATTGTGGAAAGATTGCAGCACCTCTCGCTGCTCTTCTAGAAAATAACTATTTCTCTTGGAATCCAGCCACTGCTCAAGATTTTCAAACCTTGAAGATGGCCATGTGCACCACTCCAGTCCTAGCCCTTCCTGATTTCACAAAGACCTTTGTCTTGGAATGTGATGCCTTAGGGAAAGGAATTGGTGTTGTCCTTATGCAAGAGGGTCAACTATTGGCCTTTACCAACAAGCAACTATCTGAAAATAAATCTGGGCAAGTCAATCTATGAAAAGTAAATTTTGGCTATTCTGCATGTCATTGATTTGTGGCACCCTTATCTATTGGGGCAACATTTCCAAATTAAGACAGACCATCAAAGCCTCAAGTATTTTCTGGAACAATGCATTTCCTCCCTGGAGAAACAAAAATGGGTGACTAAGCTCTTTGGATACGATTATGAGATCATTTACAAGAAATGCAAAGACAATGTGGTGGTGGATGCACTTTCTCGAAAATATGAAGATGAAGGATCCCTTTTTTCTCTTTCCTTCATTGTGCCAGATTGGCTCCAAGCCGTTCGCCAGGAATGGCTACAAGATCCCAAAAGTTCACATCTGATCCAAATATTGTAGTCCAATGCTCCAGCTTCCCCAGGGTACTCTTGTCTCCATGATGATCTTTGATACAAAGGCCATTTGTATTTAAGTAAACAATCAAATTTAAATCCACAGTACTTTCCCAGCTTCATGCTACACCCACATCGGGGCACTTCGGGTTCACCAAAACCTATGACAGGGTCAAACGTTCTTTTTTCTGGGATGGTATGAAAAAATACATTCGTAATTTTATCGTTAAATGTGATGTGTGACAATGAAACAAGGGAGAAACAGTCAAATCTCCAGGCACACTACAACCGCTTCTGATTCCACCTGTTATTTGGAAGGATATCTCTATGGATTTTATACAGGCTTGCCAAAATCGGGAAATAAATTAGTCATCATGGTGGTTGTTGATCGCCTTTCCAAGTATGCTCATTTATACACTCTTTCACACCCATTTACAGCGTCCACGGTGGCTCAAATTTTCATGGATCAAGTCTTCAAGCGTCATGGCATGCCACACTCTATTGTTTCTGATCGTGACCCAACTTTCACAAGCAATTTTTGGCAAGAATTTTTCAAGATACAAGGCACCCAATTGCATCTCAGCACAACTTATCATCCCTAGACTAATGGTCAAATGAAAGTTGTCAACAAGTCTTTGGAAAAATATTTGATGTGTTTTGCCTCGGAAAAGAAAAATTAGTGGGCTCAATGGTTACCCCTAGATGAATGGTGGTACAACACTTCATACCATACAACTACATGCATGACTCCTCTTGAAGCGATATATGGATAGAAGCCACCTTCAGTTTTATCATACTTACGTGGTGTCTCAAAGGTCTAGGCGATTGACAAAACACTTATAGTTCGAGAGGCTATTCTCTATACCCTCAAAGAGAATTTGGTCATGGCACAGAATTGCATGAAGAAACAAGTAGATCAAGGTTGCTTTGAACGTCAATTTGTAGAAGGGGATCAGGTGTTTCTATAAGGTAGTTAGAGAGGTAGTGGGGAGGCCTAGAGGGCCCATAGTGATAATAGTGGAGGCCATTCAATGTAAGGTGGACTAGTCCACTATATTATTAAATAAGGCCCACTATGGTAGTTGGACATAATAAATGGGTAGTTAGATATAATAAATGTAAGAGGAATTCTTAGAAGGTTCTACTTCTATAATATTCCTCCTCTAGAATGTTCTTAGGTGATGGTATCACTATATAAAGGGGTTCAAGCAATGTAATGGGATATGAAGAGAATTATGTATTTGGAGCGATAGCTCAATAGGAGGATGTCCCCTCGAAGAGGCAAGTGAACATGAGAGGATCCCTTCCATAATAGGATCCATTGTATGATGTTTCCCTACCTTAAGGGTTTCGTAATAATAAAGTGTGGTTTCTTCTATCTTGCTTTGTGGATCTATTGTGTATTTAGTATTTGTGGTTATTATTTTTTCAGATATATTCAGGACCTTAACAGTTTCTTCAACTACAACCTTACAAGCAAACTTCCCTCAAGGCCGAGCATTGTTAGAAGCTAGTGCCCAAATTTTATGGTCCTTATACCATTCTCAAGCGTGTGGGACAAGTAGCCTATCAGTTATATTTTCCCAATCATTCGAAGTTACATCCTGTTTTTCATGTTTCATTCTTAAATAAGGTGATTGGAACTAAGTGCCAAATTCAAACCAACCTTCCCAAGTTAGCTGAAGAAGGATCCATTTGGGTACAACCACAAGTAGTTTTGGACCATCTTGAGCATTTCTTGCATCATAGAACCATCAAGGAAGTGTTAGTCCAGTGGAAAGATACAATGCCAACTGATGCCACTTGGGAACCAACTACCATTCTACAACAATTTCCACATCTCAAGCCTTGAGGACAAGGCTATTTTTAAAGGGGAGGACATGTTAGGGTCTTATCCCACACATAGGTAGAACAATATATTCGGATGTAATAAAGGTCAATATTAATAAGGCCCTGCAATAAAATAGAATAAGTCAAATGTAAGAAGAACTAATAGAAGCTTCCGCTTCTAGAAGGATCTTCCTCTAGATGCTTCTTTTGATAGACATGATTAGTATAAATATGAATCGAGGGTATGATAACCCTAGCTTGGATATTATTGTAATAGAGATCTGTTGAACTGGAGGTTGCCCCCTCGAAGAGGCCCGTGAACATTGCTTTCAGAATCAAAGTGCTATTTCTTTTGTTATTCTTATATCATTTCAGTACTATTGTGGTGATTGTTCTGGTTATATTGTTGTTATTCTGCCATTTCTAGCATTTTATTTATGTTCTACATACTTTTTATATCTGGTATATTACACAATGGATCCTATTATGGAAAGGATCCTCTCCTGTTCGCTCGCCTCTTCAAGGGGGAATCCTCCTATTGAGCTACTGCTCCAAATACAATACTTCTCTTCATATCCCATTACACTGTTTGAACCTCTTTATATAGTGATACCATCACCTAAGAACATTCTAGAGGAGGAATCTTCTAGAAGTAGAACCTTGTAAAAATTTCTCTTACATTTATTATATCTAACTACCCATTTATTATATCTAAATACCATAGTGGGCCTTATTTAATAATATACTAGACCTAGTCCACCTTATTGAATGGCCTCCACTATTATCACTATGGGCCCTCTAGGCCCCCACTACTACCTCTCTAGCTACCTAACAAGTTGAAACCTCGTTTCATCCTGTAAATGAAAGGCATGGAGGAGATGGCCATGGAAAATAGAGTTGTCAGTCCATGGTACCCCTGCAAATGGTTTTTCCTGCAAGCCCATATCGATCCGAGATAGCGTCTGACAGAATAATGCAAGTGCATCCTGACAGAGGTAGATGCAGACGCCAAGCCTTGAACACTGTGACTAGAGCGTGCTTCTATAGGGGGGCGATTTTCTTTGAGTATATATACTCAGGTTTTATATTTTGTACTGGTCAATGGTAGAGCAATGCTCTCGAAATTGTAAGGTTTTAATGAACTCTATGTTTATCTAGTTTTGTATATGCATTTGAGACTTCTTGCTTAATAACAGTTATCTTTATTACTCACTCTTATTTCCCCCTGATGCTAGAACAGTTCATGATTAACTAATTCACTTGAATTGTTGTGACTGAATTATGACGAATGTTTGATTATAGTGCTCTCATAGTTTCTTTCAGTTTATTTGACATTTAAATTTGAGAAGCTATTGCGTTTAAATC
>JZKD02S2180941.1:0-29186 GCA_000966675.3 Picea glauca
AACTGACAAGTGTAACCTTCCTCATGAAAATGTTCTTAATAAAGAGTTTGATTTCCTATTATCATGACACTGTCATGACATCATCCCGATGACCAAAAATGTGGATAACAATTGGACACCTCAGACGTAGCACAGTAGCTGACACCAACATAGCTCAACCCCAGTTGCATACAATAGACATCCAATGATCAGATTGTGGAGACACAAATCAAGGGAACTCAACAAAAAAGGATCCAATTTTATCAAGTCATCAAAATAGGGCAGCTCCTGCACCAAGGCAAGTGGCTCACCTGGGGCCAAATTCAGCAGAATTTTCCTCATTTGATGGGGGAAATCAATGCAATGGAGATCATTGCTTCCTAAGGAGGGAGGATTGATCCAGGTGGATATTAGGGTCTAGGTGGATATTAGTGGCCAACCACCTCTTCCAACTGGATCAAAACAGTTTTCTCACAATTTTGGCAATTTACTATTTTTAGCAGTTTTAACTTCCGGGGCCATTTTGAGGGCATAAATGAAGGTTTTTCAGGATAGATCTTATTAATGATAGCCAAAGGAATGATTGAGTCCCCACAATTAATATACTTGATGATACCTTTCCAATGGGCTATCATATGCCTAAAACGGAGATTGTATGCAAAAGTTATGACCCCAAGAAGTTGATGTACTAACTTACCCAAACGGGGCCCACGTGACTTTTCGCGCTTCATCTCCTAGGGTTAGGTTTTTGGATGTATAGGGTTTTTGGTATTCCTGTTTATTATAAAAATTCCTTGATAGCCTCATTTTAATCATCTTCTTGCAAATGAGCACAGTCGTCACATCTCTTCTCAGAGATAAGCCACCACCATTCCAACAAGCTTATTTCCGCTACATTTTACAGTTTCAACTTATTTCCTTATTGAATAAAAAACCAGTTTTACTGTATCTTTGTTATTTTATGTTAATAACCTGTTAATAATCTATAGTCATTTTTTTCTATTCATAAAATACAGATCAGTGGTATCAGAGCGGTCTTCTCCTTGTCGTCTTAATGCATGTCCCCAACAAGGTCGGAAGTACAAAAGATCCTTCACACCCAAGTGACCTCTCATGGAAGGAGAAAAGAAATATGAAGGGATAAGAGATCCTTTCAAACTATTTATTGAGGAAGCCCTCAGACAACAAAGGAATGAGATGATGGATAATTTCGCGCAAATTCTTCGATGGCTCCCAATAAGCGACACATCTTCATCAAGCAGAGGCACCACACCCTTCAAGGTACAAATAAACTTCGATATTCCTATATTTGAAGGTCAGATAGACACAGATGCTCTAGACAAGTGGTTGAATCTACTATAAGGGTATTTTTCTATCCATAACTTTTCGAATAGAGAAAAGATTACTTTTTTGCTCCTCAAAGTCATTCCCCATGTCAAAGATTGGTGGGAAAATTTCTACCACCAATGCCACCATTGCTACCACCAAGCTCCATCCTGGTGAACCAGATGAGCCAAAAGAAGGAGAACGCCTCTTCCATTCACAGATGTGGGTAAAAGGCACCCTGCTGCACTTCATCGTGGATAGTGGTAGCTAGAAGAAAATCATCTCAGTAGAGTTTGTCAAGCGGTTGGCCTTGCCGACAACACCGCACCCACAACCCTACACCATCGGATGGCTCTTTCAAGGAAGTGATCTCCATGTCATCCAATAATGCCAACTGTCGTATGAAATCAAGCCCTTCAAAGATGAGGTATTGTGTGATGTTTCTCCTCTCAAAGTTTGTGATGTTCTTTTGGGACAACCTTATTTATGGAAATGTCATGTTGTATATGAGTCTAGGCCTTGTAGTGTTATTATTACTTTGAATAGGAAATTGTACAGGATACCTGAGGCAGTCCCACCTAGTGCTATTTCCTTGATCTCTGCTAAGAAATGTAGGAAGGTCATCTCTCAGATGGGTAAGTTTGTCTTCTTCGTGATTCTCTCTCAGAATAAGCAAAAGATCACAACCACATCTAGGGTCTCTACATCTGACCTCTCCACACATTAGAAGCAAGTAGATAAGGTCATGCAAGAATACTTAGATATCTTCTCCTCACCTACTGAGGTACCTCTGGACTGCCAGGTCAAGCACCCCATTGATCTGACCCCCAGTGCACCATTCCCCAATGGGCCAGTCTATCACCGCTCTCTGTTAGAGAATGAGGAGATCAAGCGATAGATCCAAGAACTGCTCCAAAAGGGGCACATCCATCCCAGCTCATCACGTTGCAGGAGCCCAATCATGCTAGTACAGAAGAAATATGGAACCTAGCGACTCTACATTGATTACCAGGATTTGAATAAAATCACAATCAGAAACCGGTACCCAATTCCCCGAACCAATGACCTCCTTGATCAACTCATGGGGGCCAAATACTTCAGTAAGATTTATCTGAAGTCTGGCTACCACCAGGTCCCAATAGAATAGACAGATGTATGGAAAACTGCCTTCAAGTCAAAGGAAGGCCTTTTTGAATGGTTTCTCATGCTCTTTGGTTTGACAAATTCTCCAACCACTTTCATGAGGATGATGGACGATATCCTGCGAACATTCACCAATACTTTTGTAGTGGTGTATCTGGATGACATTCTCATTTACAATAAGACTTGGGCGAAACACTTACAACATATTCAATAGGTTCTGCACACCCTGTGACAACACAAGCTATATGCCAACTTGGAAAAATGCTCCTTTGGCATGGATAGGGTCCATTACCTGGGCTACATAATTGATCATCATGGTGTACATGTGGATCCAACCAAGATCCAAGTCATCCGTGACTGGCTAGCCCCAATGAAAATCACTGAGCTTCAAAGATTCTTGGGCCTTGCCAATTGCTACCGTAGGTTGGTGTTGGGATTCTCCCATGTTGCATGGGACCTTAGCCAAATAACCAGGGGTGGTGGTAAGGAGAAATTTGTGTGGGGACAGTCCCAACAACAAGCATTCAAATATTTTAAGCAACGCTTGTGCTCAGCCCCAATACTTTCACTACCAGACCTGCAGTATCCCTTTGAGATTGAGACAGATGCTTCAGACTATGCGGTGGGCGTCGTTCTCACTCAGCATGGCCACCCCATGGCCTATCATAGTGAGATAGTATCATATGTTGTCCGTAAGTACCCTACTTACGAAAAAGGAATGTACTCCACTGTGCAAGCCTGCTGCCAATGGAGACATTACATTCTTGGGAAGGAAACAATCATCCACACTAATCATAAGACACTACAATTCATGCAGACACAAATAAAATTGCAGAATGATTGCCATCAAAAGTTGTCCACATACTTGCAACAATTCCACCTAAACATCAAGTATAAAACAAGAAGCACCAATAGCTTCGTTGATTTCCTCAGCAGACTGCCAGTCGTGACACTCACCATGGTTCTAGAATCCTACGGCCATGAATCCTCTAGATGGCCCCAACTCTCTAATACAGACCCAGACTTCACCATCACCTACCAAATATTGGGTGAAAATGCAGTTGCCGATAATTTCCATCTTCAAGGTGGGTTGTTGTGTCGTCTGGGCCATATCTGTGTTCCATCAAGTGAGAAAGAGAAGATGATCTAGGAAGCCCACTACAGTTAGGTGGCAGGAAACTTTGGCATCAAAAAGACAGTGGTGATGCTATAGAAACATTTCTACTGGCCGAAATGTCGACAGGAGGTTAACAAGTATATTAGGTCCTGCACTGGCTGTGCTATTGCCAAACCAACTACTAAGAAACATGGCCTGTACACCCCTCTTCCTACTCCTGATAGGCCATGGGAATCCATATCAATGGACTACATGTCGGGCCTCTCGTCCACCAAGTGGGGAAATCACTTTGTTTTTGTGGTTGTTGATCACTTTTATAAGATGGTGATTCTGGTTGCTTGCAAGAAGAACATCACAACAGAGGCCACTGCCAAGCTCTTCTTTGAACGAGTCTGGGTACATTTTGGACTCCAAAAAAACATTTTCCTAGATCGGGACAGTCAATTTCTTAGCACATTCTAGTCGAGCCTCTGGTCATTGCTGGAAACCAAGCTCACCAAATCCACGACCTTTCACCCCTAGATAGATGGCCAAATCGAGGTTGTCAATTGAATGATTATGCATATCCTTTGCATGTATAATTCAAATCACCCTCGCACATGGGATGAGAACCTTCCCTATGTCCAACATATCTACAATCGAGCCCTGCATAGCTCAACCGACCACAACCCCTTCTAGGTGGGGTTGGGATTCCAACCATTGGGTCCCATAGATGTTGCACTTCCCCTTGTGGTCACCTCAACCGACTCATTTCCTACTCCAACCAAAGTTGACAAAGCCACCCAGTTCATTGAGTGGAACCAACACATCCACCAACAGGTTCAGGATATCATACAGAAGTCCAATGACAAGTACAAGCAGTTCCATGATCAACATCAGGCGCCACATAAGTTTCAGGTGAGTGATAAAGTTTGGTTGTACTTGCAGAAAGAGCACCTTACAGGAACCCATCGTAAGCTTCTCCCACTCTGTTATGGGTTTTACACAATCACCAAGGTTGTGGGGGATAATTCTTTTGAGCTCAACATTCCTCCTTTCCTTGGCCTACACCCAGTATTCAACATTGATCTCCTTCACCCTTATTTCTCACCATTATTGGACACCTAAGACGTAGCAGAGCAGTTGACACTGACAAAGATCAACCTCGATTGCATACAAAAAGAATCCAAAAATCAGATTGTGGAAACATATATCAAGGGCACTCAACAACAAAGGATCTAACTTTATCGAGTCGTCAAAGTAGGGCAACTTCTGCACCAAGGCAAGTGGCTCACCCGGGGCCAAATTCAGCAGAAAGTTTCTCATCTAATGGGGGGACTCAACGCAATGGATACCATTGCTTCCTAAGGAGGGAGGATTGATCCAAGTGGATTTCAAGGTTCACATGGATATCGGTGGCCACCCACCTCTTCCAACTAGCTCAAAACAATTTTCTGACAATTTTGGCAATTTACTATTTTTAGCAGTTTTAACTTTCAGGGCCATTTTGAGGGCCTAAATGAAGGTTTTTAGGGATCAATATTCTCAATGACATACAAAGGCATGATTGAACCCCCAAAATGAATCTCCTCTATGATACCTTTCCAATGGGCTGTCATATGCCTAAAACGACTATTGTATGCAAAAGTTACGACCCGGGGAAGTTGATGTACTAACTTACCCAAATGGGGCCCACATGACTTTTGGTGCTTCATCTCCTAGGGTTAGGTTTTTGGATGTCTATGGTTTTAGGAATTATTGTTTATTTAAAAAAGGCCTTGAGAGCCTCATTGTAATCATCTTCTTGTGAATGAGTGTAGCCGTCACATCTCTTCTCAGAGATAAGCCGCCACCATTCCAACAAGCTTGTTTTTGTTGCATTTTACAGTTTCATCTTATTTCCTTATTGAATAGAAAACCAGTTTTACTGTATACTTGTTATTTTGTGTGAATAACCTGTTAATAATCTATAGTCATTTCTCTCTTCTCATAAAATCCAGATCATCTGTAGTAATTTCACAACCCGAATGTAGGAGGAATAGTTGTGCGCCAATAGATCTTGTATGTTCTATTTTTGTTTTCATCCCAAGGGTTAGGGTATGCAGGGTGTCTATAGACAAGGGTTTTCCATGTGCTATAACTCTATGATATACATGTGGGGTCTAATAGAATTACTCGGCCTAATCTCCCAGGGCACCAACTAAGGAGGCTAGACTGTGCCCTTAGCCATACTACCTGACTACCCAGGTACTAGATAATATCTTCTCAAGTTTTGTTCTTGGTGGAACTATAGAAGTTAGGAGACCGATCGATTTATCTATGGAGGGCTTCAAGATATCAAGGTCGATCTGTATACAAGTTTTGTCTAATCCACTACCACTCGAAGGGGTACCGACAGGGGTTACAAGGGTAGCCAACAGAGGTGCGCTTAAGTACCACTTGTATTTTCTGCGTGTATGACTCCCCGACCGCAGGTTTATGCACATAATGATGGATCTCTATAGCTTTAAGTCATCGAAATACGTCTCTACCCTGAAAATAATTAACCCACAATTTTCTGCCAAGGAAAGTGCTCCGATACCACTTGTAGTATTCCAAATATAGAATAGTATGCAAAACAAAAATATTTTAGCTAGAAATGGCAGAAAAAAAATGTTATAACCAAAAAAATACCAGAATAATACCAGAATAACACCATAAAGAACACCTTTATTAATGATAACAATTTTCACTTGCCTCTTCAAGGGGGAAACCTCCAACAAAGTAGATCCCTATTACAATAATATCCAAGACAAAACTTCTCATGCCCTCTACTCCTATTTATACTAAACATGTCTATCCAAAATAACAATCTAGAGGAAGATCCTTCTAGAAGTGGAGGATTCTATTAGGTCTTCTTACATTTGACTTATTCTTCCTTACTTCTAGGCCTTATTAATATTGGTCTTTATTACATGGAAATATATTATTCTACCTACGTGAGAGGTTAGGGAAGTTAGGTCCCTAACATGTTCAAGGAGAATAATTGGGGAAAAACAATATTTGAAGTTTAAAGTTGTTAGATTGAGTTCTCCAATCATTAGATTGGAATATTTCTAGATAACTCAATAGGTTATGCATAAATTATTAAAATTTAGAGTTGATCCCATGTAAAAATTTGGGGAAAATTCAAAATTTGAAGAAAATTCCCAATTCTAGATGAAATCCAAAGGTCTAATTGGTGGGAGTGTAAAATTTAGTAGGTACTAGGATACAATTCCCTCATGAGAGAAAAATATTTAATTGGAGGAGACAAGTCTAAAATTTCATGGTTTCCCTATGGATGAAATTGAGAGAAATGAAAAATTGGTCAAATTTATCAATTATGGATGGGTAACAGAAAATGTTACATGAACTGGCAGGGTGACATGGGGGAATAAGGGTGTTACCAAGTGGATTCCATGTGCATAGTTGTAGTCCACGAGGAATATTCCATTATTACAGGGGTAGGTTAGTTAACCAATGGCGGTGAGAAGTTTTTGGAGGGAGGATGAGTGGTATTTCAAATGGTTGAAATCCCTCTACAATCATTGTCTAAGTGATTCATATCCCCAAGTGGTAAGAATTTTTCAAAAGAAAAGAGTCATGTTAATAATTGATAGGTTCAACCTCCACAACCAATATATGAGTGCCACATGTCCCATGAAACCTCATGACATCACAAGAGGTAAGTGGTATCAACAATGGTGGTCAATAGATTGCAAAGGCATAGGAGGTGTTTTTCCAAAAATGAGTTTGGGATCCACAATTTATTTCAAGGTGACACATGCCCCATAAGTGGTGAAAAAATTGTGGAGGAAAAGTATCAATTATACAATTGGTAATTTTTTTCTCCACAATTGATTTGAATCGTAGATATTGATCATGCATGGGGAAACATGTGAATCAGATATGGGAACCTGCCCCCTCTAATCGCATCAACAATGATATCATGCCAAGTGATGAATAAGGAAAAAGGGGTACAAGTGGCCCAAAATAAATAAGAGCTAATAATAAACTTATAATGAGAAGATGAAAAAGGTACAAAGGGGGCATGGAGGTCTCACATGGCATGTGAGGAGGCAAGGGAGATGACATGACAACATTAGAGGTTGACATGTGGACACATGGGCCACTTCATTAGCCATTTTTCATCCCACATATGGAGACAAAATATTATTTTGGCCATAATCAGAGTAGGGATGCTTGGAATTAGGTGAAATTTTAGGAATAATTCTACAAAGACAAGGACTATAAAAGTTTCAATGAGGGTCATTAGCTAATTCATCTCCAAAATTTCAAAAATTGCAAATTAGTGGTTTTTAAAGAATAGGGTGGTACTCATTTCCCTTAGCCCTATTGATGATGCAATTTGGACATTAAGGAATAAGAGCAGGCATGAAAAAACTCAATTGAGCATTTGGATAAATTTCAAAGGGACCTTTGGAGTGAGGATATAGAAACATGCCAAAATCCACTATTCCAGGAGACTTTTTGATAATTTTTTAAATCTTTGGTGGAGGAAAGGAAGCCCAAAATCACCAATCTAGAAAAAAAATCTTATTCGAAATTCAATGTCCTCAATGATCTAGACAACTTTGTTATCATGGCATTTTATTCTACAAATAACAGAAGTTGGTCTCCAACCTTGATTGTACCAATGAGAAAAGTGTGCAAATTGGGTAGAAATGGAAAATTTAGAGAGCCATAACTTTCATCTCAGAGCTAAAAATTGAAAATGGTTATATCCATTGGAAAGGTAATTCACAAGACAACAAGATAGGTTGATGTTATAAAAATATGCATCTATTTGTTTCAAAAACTTGTAGGAATAAGACCTCTGGGCTTGAGTGAGAAATCCAACTGTCAAAGGTGGAAGAATTCCAAAACAGTGTTAGTTTTGGAAAAAGGGTTTAGGATGATAGAGGTGAAACTCGATGTAAATATTTATCAAGGAAGGCCACTCATAATTATTTATGGTGCATGTACAGTGGTGTGAAGGCACATTTGGAGGTGAAACAACATGATAATGAATAAATATAAGTTCGAGTAGTCAATAATAGGGTAGTTCTATTGATGAAGAGGAACACTCAAGGAGAGAGTGTTATGGTGAGGTCTATTAACAAGGTGGTCAAATGCCATGAATGATTATTTTTAAGGTATATTTTAAATTTGATTACATGTTCAATCATCAGGAATAAGGAACCAATAAGCTAATGTATTGAATACGAAGGCATACAAGAATAAGAGTCATAGAACAAGCCAATAGGGAAAGATTGGTATCATTATGAAAAGGAAAGTAAGGAAAGTTTATTAACCCATGAAAATGGAGAAATGGAACTAAGTAATGATGGATACAAATCATGATTGCAAATAAAAAGTGATGGAGTTTGATATAGTAGAGAAAATTTTCCAATGAATAAGGAGAATGAGAAATTCATGAGGTGATGTGTGGCTTATGTGATGGGTAAATAACCTTGATGGACAATTGTATGAATGCTCAGAAGAGTTGCAAGCTATGAACCAAAAAATTATGTCTAAATAATTTATAACAAGAAATAAACCTATGGTATAAGAGTTCCCAACAAAAGTGTGGTGAAACTTGGTGATTTTATGGAGTACCTTGTAGCCACAATACAGTACAGAGGGCACTAGCTACGTTACAAAGCGTAAAGAATTCAATGAAAGAAATAATGAACTTTCACTCGCTTTAAAGGTGAAAATGGAGGAATAAATCACTTCATTATGTGTGGATTGATATTGGAGGATAAAATAATACTTCAAAGAGAGTTATCCAATGAAGTGAATGGAATCCAAAATTGAACAAAGTCTACAAACAACTATTGATAAGGGAAAGAGATTCCATAACATGAATGTTTAAGCTTATTGGAAGATATTACAACACTAAGGGGAAGATTATAACACTAAATGAGCATGGTTTATGAGGGATGAAGGTAGGTAATGTTGAGTGCATTGGAATTGTGCAAATGGGTAACAAACCAAAGAATAATATAAGAAGTGCATTGAATTCCAAAATGAAAATATTAAAAAAGCACAAGAGAAAGTGTATGTGTAGTGCATGGAAAACAAAGTGGACCCTGAAGGATTCTATATGAAACTAAAGAGACATAAATGAAGCATTACAATGTTCCATAATTATGATTGATGAAGTCAAGGCTAGGCCAAGTTGGTCAAAGAAGCAGAAAATGTCTAATAAGACTGTAATATCAATATTAATCTAGAGTAATATAAAGTAGAACACCACAAGTGTTGAAAAGTTCAATCAAGGTAAAATTTGGGAAAGATTGACCTAGAAAATGGAGTATATGTTGAATATGTAATACCAATATGATATAAGGGTTGGAAATGTGAGGTGTCGAAGTTGGGCTTGGATGGAAAGTGCTCAGAAAAAGGAACAACAATGGAAATATGATCAAACTGAGTGTTGAGACGTCAATTTTTCATCCTTTTCACCATTCAAAACACCTAATTTTAACCATTTTACCTTATCCCATCACCCACTCATTATCTTGTTGTTGTGTTTATTCATGAATATACCACAATCARCCTACAAGTAATAAAGTAGTTAATTATCATTATTTTCCTTTATTTTTTATGAATTAGAAAGAATTATTGTTGGTTTTACTGATAATGATTTKCCTAGCTTGGTTCTTGTAGTTTCTATGCATTTCTCCGAGATTGGAATGTCTCTGCATCTCCAAGGAATATTATGAAACATAGGTTTCGTTCCTRGGGACAAAATTGAGTAATGTACTTTGGGCGCAATTTMCAAAGAAAMAAATAAGAATCTAGAAAATCTGCGACATGGGTTTTGTCCAAAACATATCTAATTAGGTGGCATGCCAACAATTTCTCCAAAAAAATCATGTATTGGTAGATACGTTTGGTTCTTTGAAATGGTATTTTCTTGTTGCGACTGTTAGCAAACTACGTCCCAAACAAAGCAACCAGTGAGCAAAGGAACCAACTCCAACCTATTCTCAGATGTTTATGATAGATAAATACAATGTAATATGATCTTGAGTTGTTTTTCAACCAAGATCCACTAAAAATACATCAAGAAAATATTTTGTAAATCTATCCATAAATTTGACAATCCATATTTGGGGAAATTGGTTTCAATTCGCACCTTGCTTCTTTGTATAAAATGTATGGAAATATCAGAGGGGATATAGTCATAGAGTTAGTCATATATTTAGAGGGAGAGGTTGTAGTAGAGTAGTATGGAGGTTTCCAAATATTGCAGAGAGTCGTTAGAATTTCTAGACCATTCATCTCTCTGCAATGAAGAGATTGTTGATCATTTGATCATTGTAGCTACTAGCTATGTATTGTTGAATATTTATATTTAATGAAGTTTTTGATTGCTAGTATTTACATATCATGGACACCCTCAATGAATTTCAACTTAATCTAGACCTCTTCCAGTGATCTGGACCCATATATTTAAAAACCATTATTTTTTCATTTCTGACAAATGAAAGTCAAAATAGACAAGGACCCTCTTTGGAACTTCAACTTAATCTGGACCTCTACCAATGATCTAGACCCAGATATTTAAAAACCATTATTTTTTCATTTCTGACAAATGAAAGTTGAAATAGACAAGGACCCTCTCTAGAACTTTCGTAGAATTCATCTCTGTGGAAAAAACCCATAAGTTTCATTCAAATCTGACTTAATATGCTCCAGTTATGTCCAAAATATGAAAATGGCTCCAGGCTTAGTTTTTGTTTTTTTGGACACTGTGAAGCAGTTTTGTGTATGGGGCAATCTGCACTATTGATATTAAAATCAGAATAAATATGGACCGTCCGTCATAGGTTCCCATTTAGACTACTAAAAAATCGAGCTCAAAAGGGATTCCAAAAAGAGAGTATCGAAGAATATTCATTTTTTATACCATTAGATCTTTTCATTCAGAGTTCACAAAATTAGGTAAGTGTCGCCACTCCAACCAGGGGGTATTGAAGAATATTCCCTTTCGATACCTTAACATTCATAGTTGAAAATATTAGGTAATTTTAATTTCTCCGACCAGAGCGTATTGAAGAATATTCCCTTTCGATCCCTTATCATTGAGAGTTGAAAAGATTAGACAATCTTCGTCGCTACGATTAGAGGGTATTGAAGAATATTCCCTTTCGATCCCTTATCAGTCGAAGTTGAAAATATTAGGTAATATTCTCCACTTCGACTAGAGGGTATCGAAGAATATTCTAAATCGATACCTTATCACTTGGAGTTGAAAATATTTATAGGCAATCTTCGTTGCTCCAACTAGAAGGGTATCGAAGAAAATTCCATTTCAATACTCTCGAAGCTTCTCCTTTGGAGTTCAGAAGGTTGATGAAGTTTCACTAGTTCGACCAGAGGGTATCAAATAATATTCCCTTTTGATACCTGAACACTCGGAGTTGAAAATATTAGGAAATATTTGGTGCTTTGACCAAAAGGGTATCGAAAAATATTCTCAGTCGATACATTATCACTCGGAGTTGAAACAATTAAGAATTATTTGTCACTTTGACCAAAAGGATATCGAAGAATATTCATAATCGATACCATCAAAACTCTTCTCAACGATGTCTTTCGAAAAATCCTTTCTGAAAACACATTGCAATGATATATAACGGTTGAGAATGATCCCAACTGATCTAACAACTCTCGGTCTTTCGGGATCCTGCTATTGATTTCTCTTCATGTCTATTGGCTCCATGTTTGCCTAATTTTTTCCTTCTCTAAGTATCTTTTTGAACATAGGGATCGTATAATTCATACCTCTATTAGTCGTTTTTTAAAGGTATTATCTGTTAGAAAAATAGGACCATGGAGCAATAAAATAAAACAATTGCAGAAACAAAACACAGAAGACACACAATACAAGAGAGACATATATTTACATGGTTCACCCAGTGTGGGCTACGTCCACCAGAGAAATTGCCAGGTCCTTCCTTTATTATTATCNNNCAAATGAAGGGATACAACCTACAACAAAACCTGTTGTAACTTCCTCTTCTTTCTCTCACAGTCTCCTCTCTCAGAATACAATATTTACCATCATCCATAGCCGTGATACATTTCCCTCATAAAAGAGGGTTGCCTTCTAGGGAAAAAAACCCTAACATAATCTCTACCGTTAGATTTGTGACCTTATAATGAACGGTCAAGATTTATAATTAAATTACAATATACTTTTACAAGGAAATTTTTTCTTCCAGGGCTTTACCCCCGAACCCCTGCTGGGGGCCCACTTTCCCCCAGACCCCCCAGCCAGGGGGATAGGCCCCCCAGACCCCATAGAGGGGGTACCCCCCCTCTGCACTCCCCTGGGTGGAAGAGTGTACATACTTATGGGGTGTAAATACTTCATGGGCTATAAACACGGTTGAAAGTAAAAGACCTATAAATCAAGAAGATAATCAGGCTCCACAACCAACATTATCATACTTCTTCTATCAAATTTCTATTGATCAGCATGAGGTATGTGTTGTATTGATTTTTAATGATTTTGTGATGGTTTATCCTTAGTCGCATGCATGCAATATTTTAACACTTGTCTTTTGATTGAAACAGGTCAGAAATGCAATCCAACACTCGATTCGGCCCTCGATCCATCCCTTGATCTGACCCTCGCCCTTTTCCAGGCAGTGGAATTTGAGCTCAATTTTCCAATAGCTTTAAATCACCAACAGATAGATTAATGACCTAACTCGTGAGATATGATCACTCCATGTCAGTTTTCTTTATTAGGTGATGAGTTGTTCTAATTAATTTGATCTCTTTAATATCATGTTGTTGGCATTATATTAGGCTAGATTAGAGCTCTAGACCTGCACATACAGTTCTAGCACCTCGAATCTTACGAGCCCGGGGTTGACAATTTAATGTCAAAATAGATAGCATATATTTCAATAGACATTTTTGGCATCGTTGTCGGGGAGGTGCTAAAGGTATTAGAGCGTAGTTTGTTTACTTTTCTCAGTTTGTTTACTTTCCCGCAAGCATGTTTTCTTTCCTGCAATTGTGCTTTCTTTTTGAAGAGATAACTCTTGTGAAAAGATAACTCGGTGACAACGAGGTCTAAAGTAGCATGAGGAGTTCAAGTTTTCTGTAAGTAGTATGCTTTAAGTTTTGCAATTCATTTCATTTTATTTTTGTTTCAATAGTGTTGAATTTCAGTTATTATTTCGTTGGGTGTTTTAAGAACCCTAGACACTAATCCATGTGTGAGGTAGGACCCATCAACCAACATAATGGATTCAAAGGTGACCATTAGTTTAGGATAACTCTCTCAAATCCTAGAAGCACCTGGGATTTCTTCTTTTCAAGAAGAATACATCTTGACAATAGTCATGAGCTTATCTACCTCTTCAGAAATGATAAAAGAAACAAAGTCCCATAAGATACAAAATGATTTTCCTTTCCAAAATGAGAAGGAATATGGAAAATTATGGACTACATATGGTGGAGAGCGATCACTAAAACCTGAGATTGAGGAGTTCTCAACATCCATCTCAACAAATCCTTTATGTACTTAAAAAATCAATCATCCAAAAGAAGAGGTTTTCATGGAATGATAAAGGAGAGCATAGAAATGATTGTTGATGAACATTAAGATTACAGTGAAATTTGGTTTCAAAAGGTCATCAGACCAAAATACTATTCTATTTTTCAACACCTTCTGATGTTGAAACAAGTAGGTTGGTTGGTTCTACATATCCACGTAATCATTGCGATAATTTTTTCATATGTGGATATGGGTATGTTTCTTATCTTGCTTCGCACATGGTTACATTGGAAAAGTTTTTACACTTGAATAAATATTTTCCTTTCTTTTTAGGTAGAGTAGGTTAATGAATAAATGATGTATGTTGTTAGTTAAACTTAAATTTTAATACAACCCAACTTTGTGTGTTTTTTTTTTAATAAAGGAACTAACATAAAGATAGTATTGATAGTTTAATACTAGAAACCAAAACATTTCCGGATCTTTATTTCCCTTATTACATGCATATTTCATACAATTAGTAATAACATTAGCTCGAAGGCCAACTTTAATACACTATGGGGATTTACTTAAATTTTCAAGGTATACATAGTAATACCTATAGGCAACTTGTACGTCCTAGTTTCATATCAAACCTTGTTATTCAAGCATCCTTATCAAATAGTAGCAGGAGAGTGGATGTCACTCCTACTTGTGAGGGAACACCACTATAATTATATCTGAAGAAGATAGACTTAGGGACTAGAGACACATTTAATTCATTCTCTTATGGACTCATCCACTACACATTAAGTAAGTTTTACCATGATATGTCTTTGGACTAATATAAATGCATAAGTCTATTTTTCATGCGAACAATATTTTATGGGCAATTTATAGAGTGTCCTCCAACCCATATACCATCCCATTCCATAAAAAGGTTTTCATATTTTCCTCCCCATCTCATTTTGAAAGCAATACATACATACAAATATTAAGGGTGGTACTAAAGGCTGTAATATGGGTGTAAGAGGCTAACCCACTGGGATATTGAACAAGTCTATTGGCAGTGGGTACTGGCCTATGGTATGACTAGGAAAACCCATCAGGGTACTTGTTTGATAACACAGGTATTCCAATAGAGGATGAACACCTTCAGTAGCCACTCACATAACTATATCAAATATCAACACATCGATGTTTTCACGTAATAAAACCCCTAGGGGGAACCATCCACAACCCCAACAAATGTGGCCACTTGGAGCAATTTATTAATGCAAAAGAAAAAGATTATAGAGAGATTTTACAAGAGATTTTCTCACAATCGATCATCGGCAAATAACCCTCCATGATCTTTAAATAGAGATTATGGACGAATCGGGTGTTAATACACATATCAATAGCCGTTAATATTGAGGAGAATATGAATCATCGGATCACTCTATGTGAGGAACATATCATGACTATGGGATTTCCTAACTACAAATGCATACTAATGCATACTAAAGAAACACACTAATAAACACACTTTTACCTAACGACAAATTACACCAAGTAGATCTTAACTAACTCCTAAGTGTCTAAATATCCTAACATTCCCTCTTAAGAACAACTTGGGATAGGATTGAAGGATTTACAATAGTGACACAATAGGAGAAGGAAGGAGGAATTAGAGCCTATGCCCCCTTAATGAAAACTTCTTGAACTCCTAGCATAGATCAAAGTTTGAAAAACTTCGCTTCTGTAAGAGAATTTGTGAAAATGTCTGCAACTTGATCTTTTGTAGGGAAAAAGAGCACTTCAATAACTTGATCATGAATGATATTTTTGATGAAGTGCATGTGTATCTTGATGTGTTTGTTGCGCTGATGTTGAACTGGGTATTTGGTGAGATTTATGACACTTTGATTGTTGCACCAAAGTATGGTCGGATGTTGCTACTTGAATCCAAACTCTAAAAGGATCTGTTGAATTCAAAAGGCTTCCCGACTTGCATTTACAATTGCTTGATACTATTCTTCTGCTAAAGAAAGTGAAATAGCATGTTGTTTCCTACAAACCCAAGTGATAGGTCCTGAACCAAGGATAAAAACATAACCTGCAGTAGAATTTCAATCATCAGGGTCATTAACCCAATCTGAATCAGTGAAACCAACCAATAAAGGAGTCTCCCCTGAATTGTAATGTATCATAAACTTAACTGTACAACGGACATAATGAAGTATCCTTTTAGTTGTTTTCTAATGGATTTCATGGGGTGTTTTCATATATCGGGCAACAAGGCCAACAACAAAGGAAAGATTGTGATGTGTATGAGTAAATTATAAGAGGTTACCAACAAACTAACAGTACAGGGTGGCATCAACTTCAGGAGAAGTACAAGTGGCAATAAGCTTGAATCCAGACTGGAACGGAGAAGGAACTGGTTTACAATCATCCATGTGAAATCAACTAAGAAGGTCATAAGCATACTTAGACTGGGAAAGAAAAATTCCTTCATTGGCTTGAAAAACTTGGAGGCCAAGGAAATAGTGAAAAAAGCCTAAGTTTGTCATTTCAAATTTCTTCTTAAGGTTGGTTTTCACATGGTTTAAAAGTTTTCAGTCACTAAAAGTAAGTATAAGGTCATCAACATAAAGGACAAGTATTATGAGATGGATTCCTACTTTCTTGGTATAGACATTAGGATTATAATGGCATCTAGAGAATCCGGTGTCAATAAGAAATTTGTTCCTTTTGGAATACCAAGCTCGGGGAGCTTGCTTAAGACCATAAAGATATTTCTTAAGGCAACAAATAAGGCTAGAGTCATTTTGGACATAGCCAGGAGGTTGTTCCATGTAGATTTCTTCTTTCAAATCTCCATGAAAGAAGGCAGATTTAACATCCATCTAATGAACCTCCCATTTATGTGAGGCAGCAAGGGAAATGACAAGGTGGATGGAATTCATTTTGGCTACAAGGGAAAAGGTTTCATTATAGTCAATTCCTTCAACTTGGGAAAATCCTTTGGCAACTAACTGAGCCTTTTGTCTTTCAACACTTCCTTCTGATGCATACTTAGTTTTGTAGACCCATTTACATATGAAAAGTTTTATTCATTTTGGAAGAGGTACAATATCCCAAGTATCATTTTCCATTAAAGAACGATACTCTTCATTCATTGTTGTATCTCAATCTGGATGACCTGAAGCTTATGAAAATGTCTCTAGATCACGAGTCTCTGAAACTTGAGCCAAAAGAAAAGAGGCTCACTGGAATTGTGAACGTGTTCGACACTGATCTGAAGGATCACTGACAAGACCACCAGTTGCTTCTCATGTTGAACAGACCCATCTAGGAAGTGGTGGAACTGGTGTTGGTTCAGGTTCAAAGGACTCATCTAGAGGAAGGTGAGAAACATGAGGTGGATTTTCATCCTCATTGTCATCATTTGAAGAAGAAACTATAATAGCAACAGAAGAAGGCACAAATTTTGAAGATGGATCACAGGCTGAAGAAGGCACAATTGTCGAATTAGGCTCCTAGGCCAAGATATTTTCATCAAATTTAACATCTCTTCTAATAATAATTTCATTACAATGTGGTTGAAGAAGTCTATAAACTTTGACATCTTTAGAATAACCAACAAATGTACACTTCTCACTTTTAGGTTGCAATGCTTTCCTTTTCTCATCAGGAATGTGAGCCCATGCTATACTGCCAAATACACGTAAGTGACTTACATCTGGTTTAATTTTAGTCCAAGATTCTTCTAGTGTTATATTTTTAAGAGCCTTGTAGGCCAAAAACGTTGCTCTTAAGTTTTAATAAGTAAACCCAAGTACGTCTAGAAAAATCATCAATGAAAGTTAAGAAATAATTGCACCCAGAAAAAGAAGGAGAAGAAAGTGGACCACCAAAATCATTGTGAACAAGCTGCAAAGGGACCAAGGCATGCCAAGAGGCACGTTTGTCAAAATTGTCCCGATGATGTTTGTCGAGAACACAACTGACACAAACACCATCTCTGCATGAAACAGGAGGAAGACCAGCCACCATCTGTTGATTACATAGTTGTTGTAATGAGCGATAGTTTAGATGACCAAGCTGCTCATGCCAAAGTTTTCTCAAGTAATCACTATGAGCAACAAAAACTGATGAAAATGATGATGACCCAAAGTTGTCAAACTTGTACAACTTGGTAATATCATCAGCAATTCCATTTGCAAGAACATGATTAGGATCTCTTAGATACTTGATTACAACTTGGTGAGGTGAAAAATCTACGGTTTTACCTTCACCTGGATGAGTGATTTGATATACTGATAGAAGGTTACAAGAAAGACTTGGAACACATAATACATCATTGAAATGATTGTTTTCTACTTGAAATGTTCTAGATCCTTCAACACTAAGAGATCTATAATCACCAACAAATTTTTTCTTGGTGTTACATTCATTTAGAGAAGAAAATATGTATCTATCCTTAGCCATATGATAATATGCTCCAGAATAACTAAGTCACTCCTCAGAAGAAGAAGTAGAAGTGTATTGAAGGAGAAACCAGAAGTAGAAAGAGCATGTCCATGAGAAGAAGAAGAAGAAGAAGAATCAATATTGATGTTTTGCTTCTTCATCACTGCTTCTAAAGCTTCCATCTTATTGAAACATTTGGACTCATTATGACCATGTTTATCACAAAAGTTGCAATGTATGTCAATTTTATTAGTTTGATATTTTGCTCCTTTGTCACCATTAGGAGCATAAGTTGTCTAAGTGGGTTTGGGACCCTTATGTTGCTTGTTGTTGTAGAAATAATGTTGCTTCTTGGGATACTTGGGTTTATCGTTATGCTGGGAAACTAAGGCTTTGTTGGAGGTACCTATAGTGCCAATCACTCCAAGTTGTACAAGCTTATCTTCCTCTCTAATCAAAGAAAAACAAAAGGAATCAAGAGTGGGTTTTTGATAAGCTTTCACTAGAGTCTCTCTCATGGCATAAAAGGTAGTTACAAACACAGAATATGCACTACCTAGCTTAGAAAGAATAAGATAGATGCAATTCTTTTCCTCTATTTTTATCTCACATTCTTCACATAAAATTATGAGTGTTTTAAAATTAGATATATATTCTCCAAGGAAATAAAAATCACTTGGACTTAAGGCCAATACTTTATTTTCTAATTGTTGTGCTCGAATAATATTGACTTTAACAAACACAAATTCAATATTTTCCCAAGCTTCCTCGAGGTCATCAATTTATTTAAGGTGGAACCTTAAATCATGAGAGATGGACATTCAGATTAGTCCATGTGCTTCGTCACTCCTATTAGCCCATTTGAATTTCTTATCATCATCAGTGGGTGTTTTTTCCTTTCCCAAGGTAATCTGGTACAAGCCTTTACTTCTTAATAAATATTCCATATGAGATTTCCATTGGAAGTAGTTGGTGCTAGTAAGAAAAATATTATTGGAAGAAGCCATATTAAATCTGTAGATAATATGGTTTTAAAAATTTAAACTGATGTTCTGCATGGAAATATCTCGAAAAGTTAGGAGGTTTAAAAAAAAATGACACTAAAAACGGAATTCGGAAGTGAGAGTTATGCCATTTAAAAAAAAAGGCATAAACGATAACCAAAGGACCACGTGGTGGTGTAAGTTGCTTTATGAAGTGACCCACTTTTATAAAGAGGAGTGGGGAACACTTTTACAATGAAGTTACTTCATGCAAAATAAATAACTCTAAAATAAGATATTAAAGCTACTTATAGTGATTCACTTTTATACTTGAAGTGAAATACACTTTACAATTTTAGCATGAACTTTAAAAAAAAAAAGTGAGAAAATAGAGACTTGAACTCGAGACCTCGTACTTAATAAGGCAACTTTTAACCAAATTGTCTAGCAAAACATATTGTATTGTTTAGCAAGAGGATTGTTTTTGTTGTTGTTGTTGAAGACGGCCTTCGAGAGAGTGCTAAAAAAAAAACTCTTTTCATAGAAGATTTTTTTTTTTCGCTTCTCGATGACAACAAGGGAACTAATACATTTGGGTCAAATTTCGACGGTGCGTTCGATGAAATTGCCACTTTATATTGTCAGGAGAACAAAAAACAATGGAGCCCCTCAAACGTCATTTCACACGACATCTTTTTTCTAACGACAAAGATTTCATCTTTATTGCAACGTTTCATGTGGACACATGTCATCTCGGATTTGACTGTCCAAACCCAATATAGTCATAGTAAGACTGACGTATTGGAGGTGGCAAGACCGACATCTTGGATGTGGCAAGAGAGACGTCTTGAACGTGGCAAGAGAGACATCTTGGAGGTGGAAAGAGTGACATCTTGAACATGGAAAGAATGATGTCTTTGACGTGGCAAGAGATACGTCTTGGAGGTGGCAAGAGAGACATCTTGGAGGTGGCAAGAGAAATTTCTTAGAGGTTGCAAGAGAGACGTTAAGAGGTATCATCTTCAACTTGGTTTCTATGGGATCGACACTCTTGGAGGTGGCAAGAGCAACATCTTGGAGGTGGCAAGAGAGACATCTTGTAGGTGGCAAGAGAGACGTCTTGGACGTGGCAAGAGTGACATTAAGAGGTATCATCTTCGATGTGGTTACTATGGGAGTGACACTCCAAGATGTCGCAATAGCGACTATGTTGTAGGTATTTAAAAAAATATATGATATCAATACTGAGAGGAACATGTACAATAACCTTTGCTAAGATACTATCCATATCAATATTTAAATATATATCATCGGTCTTAGGCAAGGTTGGTTGAGGAGGAGGATTAACATCCAATGGTAAAGGGGGTCTTGTCTAATGAGGTTTAGGATCACTATTATATGTCTCGGGTGTGTTATCACACAAACTCACAACTATTGAGATAAAGTCCAAAATCTCAAGTGCAATCATGTGTAATAAGATTGCAAAAATATACTAGAGAGTAAGTCCCTGTTTTTAGAAAGGATCAAAATAATACTGTACTTTCTTGGGTAAGTCGAAACAAGTTCCATCCAATACAAGATCCTATATACCAATGATATAGCTGAGCAACATAAATTCCATAGCCTTCACTTAAACCTCTGACAATTTGTTTTACATTTAGTAGACAATTATATCATCAATAATACAACTTGAAGTCATTGTAGGTATTGCTTTGTATCCTTTGGCTAGAACAACAACTTCACACATAGCATGCAAGTGTTCTGTATATATACATTGAGCATAAGAGAAAATTCATAGAATGCAAATTATAGCAATTCGAAACAACCATAACAGATTTGGACTCCAAATATAAAGCTCATAATATCTCATGCCAAGACATTTGAAAATGTCAAACCATGTAAAATTCAATATCCCAATACTTGGTTATAACAAGGGGCGAAAAAAGACAAATTTAAATACTTCAAAAACTATAGAATATTTGGCCTGTAGATATACAACACATATATATTCCAAGTTTAGTTTCAATAACAACCAATGTTACTGTTATATACACAACTAATCCATCTAGTTTCAAATAACAATCAATGTTAATTGTCATATACACAGTTAATTTGTGTAGTAGATATATTAAGTGACTGAACGTCACAATCATTTTTCAAACATGATCCAAGAACATGACAAGCCAAAGAATAATATTGTGAATTTGTTCAAATGGCTTCCTATATTGCACATTATGAGGAAGGTGCATATCCAAACTGCAGATGCTCTCACAGATTTCAGATAGAATCTCGGGAAAAGAAACATTCATATATCAAATTACTATATTCAATATATATATGTGATATGTTATCTAAGTCCGTAGATGCATCCATTTAGCCAAAATTATTTACATGCTCACATTCATCAATCCATTTGGAATACCTGCAAACATTTTCAGAAATACAAATGGCTAAGTCATCCATGGAGATATTTATTACTCCATTGCATATTAAATCCCTCTCCTCCAATTCAATAAGGACGACCTTTGTTCAATAATTCAAACATCTATAAACATCAACTATTCAGTTGATCTAACTACACTACTAAAAAAAGGCATGTGCCAAAACCAACTAAAATATATGGTTCAGAAAGATTACACGTCAATAGGCTCACTCAATGCTGTCAATTCTAATTAATCCAAGAGAGGATATTATGTTCAGTAAGGGATCAAAAGTAGAAAAGTCACTTGTGAAAAATAATACTACATAAAAATAACCTTAGGAAAACACAAAAAACTACACTGACCATTTATTGAGGTGTTGAAACTCTCCTGGCATATCCTGCATGAATCCTCCCCGATAAGATCTTTCTGATCCCTGAATGAATAAAAATGTGAGAGCTGGAAAAATGTCAAACTGCAAGGCTTCATATAGTCAAAAGACTAAATGAGATTATAGTCAAGGCTTCATTTAGGAATTCATTAAATTATTTACTCTATATAATTGTTTACCCAAAGGATATAATTGTTTCCTAAGTGCATAAATGAATCTTTTCCATGATGGAAATACATTACCCACTTGTTGCATTTCATTTTGCAACTTGCTTTGCCACCAGATGAGAGATGTACCTGCAAGTCTCAAAGATTCCAACTTGATTTGTGTGGCCTCATCCTTGATCTGTTTCACACTCAGTAAACCTCCATCTGCCTAACCTAATTGTCAAGTCTCTCTACATTAACTTCACCATCATATATGGGTAACTCAATTTTAACATCAATTTTTAATAATGGCATTTCATTCTTATGTTTATGAACATGTTTCTTTGCATTATATTTAGAACTTGAACTTGGAGAAGAAGGAGGTGAAGGAGGAATATGAGGATGATCCTCTCCTTCTTCACTTTTTCCCTTTGAATATTCACCCAAAACTGGTCTCTTTCATTCCAAGTAATCCTCGTACAAAAATTTCACCATCTCCGACATAGCAAGGAAAGTTTTTTGAAACTCTTTCTCATCAAGATAAAGTCCCTCTTCCGATTCCATCTTCTCGCTGTGAGAAGCTCTCTTTATCAATCCAATTAATGGATTCTTTGCAACAAGCTTGCCTTCACCACACTATAGCTTTTCCCTGGTTAACATGCAAAACTCAAATCCAAATGTCAACTAGCTCTGATACCACTTGATCTGAAAATGATCTTTTAATGACTTTGGTTGAGTTATTAATTACATGTGTTAATTAACCATTTATGAATCTTAATGAAAGAGGAATAATTTAATGAAGAGTCATAGCAGCCATGAGATAATATATAGATCTGAACTGAAGCAATAAGAACAACAAACCATAACAAGAGAAGTGATAACGGAGTTCGGCACAAAATTGTCTACATCACCGGGCCTTTGTCTTAGTGGGGGAGGCTTCTTTATTAATTCTTCAATTCTTTCAACGTACATAAAAAGTACATCAAATGGACTCCATTATGATCTCATTGTGTTCTTCTTGACCTCAGAAATCCAACACAACTAACGCCATTGAAAAATACTGAGTGTAGCTCCCAGAAATGGCCCGCAAGCGTCTGCTCCTCAACAACTTCCCTGCATAAAAATGGCTTTGGCTTAGCTTTGCTCCAGAATAAATTTGATCTTACTATCCCTCCATGGCCTCAAAGAGGTCTGGTTTATATAGATCTAAATTTGGTTATCCTACCCCAACTTCCTCCCAAAATCTGGGCTAAAAAAAAGTCCAATATCTCCCAAAAATAGCCAAAATCTCCATTAACAGGCCTAAAAATCAATAAAAAATCCAATCTGTATAGTTAAAAACCCACTCTATAACCAAAATTCAAATATATCCCAAAGGGGCTGGCATGCACACTTAAAACAGGGTCACATGCATACCATATGACCAAGCGCCAACCCCCTAGGGGCTGTACGCTGGCCCTCAATCTGCAAGCACCTAGATACAAGGCGCATCTCATGTGACCTCTGGTCTATGGATATACCTCCCACATGATTTTCATGTGGATAACTCCTGGTCTTGTGAGAACAACTCGATATCTGAGGGATAATCCTTATCATTCCCCCCCACACTCATTTATCAAACTGGAGTCAAATGGTAAGCTCAAATGGGTGCAGAGGGTTGGGGATAGGCCTCAGCCCATTCCGCCACATTACATAATAGAGTGAAATTTAAATATAATATATAACACATGTTTTAACAAGTAACACATTCAATGCATTGGTATTCGAGCCTTTGTAAAGATGTTATGCTTGTAAGAGAGGTCACCTATTCAATTCCTGTCCACTCCAATATTATTTTTGCAAAGAAAACTTGCAGACTATACATGGGTGCCACGTGGCTGCCCAAGCCTGGGCCACATGGCACCACACCATTTTCCAGAACTTGAAATGTGGCGAACGTCGATTGGACCATCTGTCAATACCGTACCTTGCCAATTGTCTGCCCAGTCATCGCCCATACCTTCTACGTGTCACCGTATGGTAGGGCCACATGGCACATGTACGAGCGTGCCACGTGTCACCTTTCCAGTGGTGACACATGTCACTCTCTAGATGGTCCATGTCAACTTTATGATAGACCACTGTGCCTCTACCAAGTGTCATGCTGCCATGTCAACATGATGACATCAGCATTGACCTTTTGGACTGTTGACCTGTTGACTTTTTGCCTGTTTGGAAAAATGGTCAAAGTGTGATAACTCTCGCATATGAAATCATTTTGAGAAAGTAAATATATGTCTAGAATGAGCATGACGAACTGTTCATAATGGAATTAGTTTCATCTGATTCCAAGAATTTTCAGTTTTGAGCCTTTTCTGGACCTGGAAGCCTCTTGGATCCAATTCTGGATCACTCAATGTTTGTCAATATTGTTCTGATGATGATTTATAGACTGTTTGTTAATGGAAATTATGTAGTCATTACCACCACTGTTTCAGCTGATCTCAGTACACATAGCTCACTTAAGGGAAATTCGAGAGCTTTGGCAACTGTCACAACTATTATAGATGGTACTGGGTCTGTTGGGGCTGCCTTGGGGCCACTTTTGACTGGATTTATCTCTACAGATGGATGGAATGGTGTATTCATTATGCTCACACTTTCATCTTTAATTTATGTCCTTCTTTTGAGCCGCATGGTTGTGGCAAAGATTGTGGACAAAATTGCCAAGGAAAAAGAAAGGTTTAGACAACAAGAGATTGTAGGTAATACACAAGGTCTTTATATCTATATATATCTAAATAGTTTGTGGAGTTGAAATGTTGGTTTCATAGAGTACACATGAGATATTGTT
Source organism: Picea glauca (assembly GCA_000966675.3). NCBI lineage: Eukaryota > Viridiplantae > Streptophyta > Pinopsida > Pinales > Pinaceae > Picea > Picea glauca. The sequence goes on from JZKD02S2180941.1 coordinate 25,304, forward strand.
GTTTGGATTTCTTTGTATTGTTATAAATCTAACATCCTCCTATCTCTGTAACACAGGGTCAATCATTTAGCTGCTACTGACAGAGAGGCACTGAGATGATTTGGCAAATTTCATGTAGGAGTTGTATCCCACTAATGATAAGATGCAGATACTTGTATGTTTGGACCCTCATGTTGCAGAAATACAATGTTTCTTTACCTCATTCTGTGGATGTCCTTTATTTTGTCAAGATGGAGAATTGGCCTTGCCTACGTGATGAGAGCTATCGTGGGTCAGAGGAATGACAAATGGTTTAAACTTAATTGGAAAGAAGAAACAATTGACATAGACAATATATTTTCCCTGATCTGTATTTCTTTGTCTGTGATGTATTTGTGTTATGTTAGTTGTCATGGACTGGAATATAGAACCAGTACCACTGCAACACTTTATCTAGATTGATCAGTTGTTAAATTATGAATGTAGGTGAGTGATTGTCTCTTGTAGGTGAGGGATTGAAGAGACTGTTGCATCATTTTGCAATTGTCCTAGTTAGGAACAGAGAAATTGCCCCCCATAAGAAAGGGGAGGCATGGGAAGGTTTTCATATGAATTATTTATTGCAATTGCTACCATTCTGAGTATTTCAGTAGGGGAATGTTTTCATATGCATTATTTATTATAGCTGCTAACATTCTAAGTATTTAAGCACTATTTTTTAAAACTCTTCAAAGATGAATTTCTCCCAACACTTTCAGACTTTGTATGAAATGATGTTGAATTTTAATTAAAACCTATATTTCCTTTCTAGTTTATCAAGTCACTGTCTATGCATGTAGATTTTTTGTTGATAAAATGTTTATCTTTAAAATAATCCTAAAAAGCTTTGAGCATTAAAACAGGATGATGACCAATGCACATAACCTATTTTTCTAAACATGCAAACTCTGCAATTTATGTTGTTCAAACGTGCCTACATAGAAATCATTCGAATTACTAATAATAAAACAAATTATTCTACCCATTCATATGTTGTAGGAATGATTCAAGTCAAATCATACAGAGTTGGAGGGCATTTTAATTGAAAATATAGACACGTGTATGCTCCAAAATATTAGTAAAATGTATCGTTGTAAATGAGTATGGGGACATATTTAGGTGGTCGAAGCATTCCTTTGATGCCCTCATTCAAGATTCTACAAGCACATTGTAATGGTTTTCTATCCATTTCATTTTACATTGTCTTTTCTTCAATCAAAATGGTTTCTTCTTCGGTTTCTCTTGCCTCGAAATTTTTTATTTTGATGGTCTTAGCTTGAGTTGAGATTTTTACTTGGTTTTTTTTGTCCACCCAAAATTAGGCCTTCATGCTCGAGTCTATGCTTATAGCTACAAGAATATTTACAATCCCTTGGATTCTCTTACCTAGCTCTTGGTCATTGTAGCCTGTTTGTCGTATGTGCTTGGAACTATTACCTCTGCTATGTTTTTCAAAAACATTAAAGGGTTCTTGAAAAAAAAGTTGAGAAAGGTCCATAGAGAGTGAGCTTACCATGCTTGTATCGTTCATAGTGCTAGCTTCTACAATAGCAATGGAAAGTGTTTGCACTTCCTTGGTCTTATGGAGAACTATAGGAAACTTGGCCAATGTCTTAAGCTCCTTTTTCAATTCTGCTATTCTCTCCTTCAAGTGTTGGTTCTCCTCTTGGATCTACACATTGAAGCTCCATAGTTCTTCCAAGCTCTCTCTTTTCACTGCTTCATCCAGGTTGGCGTCATTTCTCATCAAAGTGCTAAAAATGGCTTTAAGGTAAAAAATTCAACGACTCTAATACCAATATGATTCAATATGATAAACATGGTACTTTATAGCCCACGGGTTTCATCAACTCATATCCTTCAAGAAAATTAAATTCAATTGTCTGTCTCTGCAAGTACAATCACACTAATATCTTTGTCTTCGTATTTGGGTTGTCTCTCTGCTTCAAATCTAGTCTCAATGCCAAGTTCACAATGCACTATGTGTTTTATTTTGAATGTGCCAAAACATGCACTCTGTTTTATTTATTTATTTTTAACTATGCACATGACATTTTAAACAACAACCATTGTTGTACAATATCCTGTCAAACACTAATATTTGCAAGAATATGTCAATGAATTCATATTCAAGAATCTTATCAATAAGGAATCTTCCCAGACATTTTATGTTGAAACATACACCATGCAAATGTATCAATTACAAATATGCACATACACCTTAATGTCAATCAACACATAGACCCTATTTTTCTTTCTGCTATTCAAATGTTCCTACATAGCATTCATTCAAATTTCTAATAATGAAACAAATTATGCCCATTCACCAATACTCGGTAGGAAGCATTCAAATCTTACAGAGTTTAATTGAAAATACAAACACATGTGCATGATCCAATGAGTCAATAAAATGTATCACTGAAGATGAACTGATCTGATACTCCCAACAATGCAAAGAAGGGAATTTGATGCAAAATGGACATTGTGTGGCGAGGGAGTGAATTGCCCAATTTTTCACTGAGTATTCACACCAAGTTTTAGTCAAAGGGGAGTGTGGGTAGTGTTGTGGGGCATAGTAGCAATTTTAGTGAACACCAGGCAGTTTTTAATGTGGTGCACATATTGATCTTTTAATTAAATCTATCCAATGATTTAACAAGTCACCCATTGAATAGAGACTAATACGTTGGAGGATCTATCTGCCCAATGATTTAACAAGTCACCCATTGAATAGAGACTAATACGTTGGATGATCTATCTGCCCAATGATTTAACAAGTCACCCATTGAATAGACACTAATACATTGGATGATCTATTGCATATGTACAAGTATTAATTTAATTGACAACCCAGCTACATGTCATTTAAACAAATAGGGAACACAAGATTCACTTTGGAAACTCAAGTGGGAAAACCAACACTTCATGGGTATTTTATTTAGCTGAAGAAATAATTACACATAGGTACACATAGCTCACTTAAGGGAAATTCAAGAGCTTTGGCAACCGTCACAGTTATTATAGATGGTATTGGGTCTGTTGGGGCTGCCTTGGGGCCACTTCTGACTGGATTTATCTCTACAGATGGATAGAATGGTGTATTCATTATGCTCATGCTTTCATCTCGGCATCTGTCAAGTGCATGGAATCTATCAAGTGCAACCCAAAACTTTCAGTGATTATAGACAACACAGTCTAATGTTCTAGAGAGTTAGCAACGTTTCTGGAAATCAACATAGTGGAGTTTGAATATCTTTAAAAAGGGGTCACTTTGGAGAAGACATCCTACTTTGACAAATAAGCATAGTGGAAAACCATCTCAACCACAGTTTGTTTTTTAATCAATTGTTTCTTCCACTTGTACAATTAACTCTCCTAATGTTTTCTCGTGTGTACCTTCATGATATGAATAAAATACCTTCATTTTCCAATGATCTTGGTACACATAGCTCACTTAAGGGAAATTTGAGAGATATGGCAACCTTCATGGCTATTATAGATGGTATTGCGTCTGTTGGGGCTGCCTTGGGGCCACTTTTGACTAGCTTTATCTCTACATATGGATGGAATGGTGTATTCATTATGCTCACACTTTCAACTTTCCAATGAAAGTAAGCATGACTCTAATCTGGTATGTGTTTCAAGAAAGTGATTAGGGCAATACAATTAGTCTATATTTGTGATTATCATGATTAAACTGGGTTACAGGTCGATCATCCCCCTCCCATGCCGCCTTCACCCCACAAAACCTTCTAAAAATAAGAAATAATTAGGCCATATATGTCCATAACAAATCATTTTACCATGCTAAAATCCCAAGCCTCAACCCATCTATCTTGTACATATCGCATCCTCAGATCAAATT
>JZKD02S2180952.1:0-41588 GCA_000966675.3 Picea glauca
TTGTAATGTAAAGGGTACAGGTCGGCCCCACCTTAATGTGACTGGTAATTAATGTAAAAGATAATTAATCTGGTTAATATTAATTATATTATAAGCTAGTGAGGTCGGCCATGTTATGCCAATAGACACTTTTGTTGACAGGTTCAGGTTAGTATAAGTAAAGGTAAATTCCCCATTGAGGAATCAGATCTTTCATGTGAGTTTGAAAATTTCAGCAAGTACACCTTCTTGGGAAAAGTACGCACCTCTCTTGGGCGCTAGTCTTCTAGGGTTTGAGCACCCTCTTGTGTGCTAGGTTTCTTGGTGGTGAAGGTCTTTCTCTTGAAGAATATAGCAAAGGATTTGGCTGGGTTTTCTTCCCCTGTTGAAAAGGGTTTCCTAGGATACTTCTTGTGTTCTTGTGCATGGTGCTTCTTCTTGTGATCTTGGTTGTTGCAACATTAATGGTTATGGTTAAATGCTAAAAATGGAATGAACTTCATGCTTAACCTTGCTCATTGGAAAACCAAAATGGTATCAGAGCATAGGTCTTAAAAGAACCCATTGCACAAGCATCCACCAAGTCTCCTCTCACCTTTTGCAGAACCGTACGGCCCTTCTAGGGTTTCTAGAAAATTTTGTACGACCCTCCTTTCAGTGGTGTTCTAGCCCTTAATACTTGGTTGGGGCTATCTTTGGCATAGAAGAGTACGGCCTCCTCCAGCGCATCTCCAAAAGCTCTTAAAATCAAATTCCGAGAATTTTGAGTTTTTTGGCCTGAGGGTCTCTAGGGTGCCGAAATTTCCCGCAGAATATTAATCTTAGATTTTTGAAGAAACGTTTTTTTTTTCTTAAATCAGCAAGCAACTTTGTGACACTATCAAGTTGATTGTTGGCAGTCATAAGTCCAACATAATCCAAGGTTACTAATTCAACCTAATCATTAGGTTTTCAAAATCCAGTTGGCGAGAGTTTGAAGAAACCAATAAAATGGAGAACAAAGCCTTAGTAGAAGATAGACTTGATGGAGCAAGCAACTTCAGCTCTTGGAAATCAAGGCTTCATGTCACCCTTGAAGAAGATGACCTCTTGGATGTGGTAACTAAAACCCTACCAAACACAACTACAGATGTAGAGAAGAAGATAAGAAAGGAAGAAGATGTCAAAGCAAGAAAATTAATCGTCTACTCAGTAAAAGATCATCTCTTACCTCGTATTGCCAACCTAAAGACGGCCTATGATATGTATGAAGGTTTAAAAGAAATGTTTGAAAATGACAAAACCCTCAGAGCTCTTACCTTGAAGAGCCAACTTCAAAGTACCAAGATAACGAAAGGTGACACAGCTGCAATCTTCTTTATGAAGTTATCAGAGATTAAAGAACAACTAGAGACCATTGGAGAAATCATGTATGATAGAGAACTTGTCTTAACCACTCTCAACAACCTTCCAAAAACGTGGGAGCCTTTCCTTCAGAGTATCAGTGGAAGAGAAGCTCTACCAACCTTTGATCGTCTATGGAAAAATTGTACTCAAGAAGAACTTAGACTTAGAAATAGAGGAGTGGAAGATTCCTCAGAAGAAAATCATGCTCTTGCACTTCATACAAAGAAAGGAGGAAAATTCAAAAGAAATTTCAGGCAAACATTTAAAGGTGAAAAGTCTTCATCAAATCCAGGTTATCAAAGAAGAGATGTTTCAGAAATTCAGTGCTTCAGATGTGACAAATATGGACACTATGCAAGACACTGTCCAACCAGGAAGAAGGGAAGACAATATGCTTCCACTGCTGACATTGATCCATATCCACCTCAAAAGAATGAAGAGAAGAGAGAGGAGAAGTACTTCCTCTAAAACTAAAGCATGACTACAAACCAGGTAAATCAATTGATTTCAAATTTTATAGTTGATTACATTTTTGAATAAATTCCTAGTATGGGAGCCCTCAAAGACTTGGACCATTATCCCTGGTACAGGAGTCCAAACCATATTTAATCGATTTTTATGCGAGAACAAGCAGAGACATTGTCCTTAAAGAAGATATACCCATTCAACAAACCTAGAGAACCTCGGATGGAGATTGACAGTAAGACAATACCTTCTCCCCCTTCAGCAGCTCAGAGGGAGACAAACATTATTCAAGATCCAGTTGCTCCAATTGATATGTTCAGAGATATTGCAATAGGGCATAAAAGGCCTACCCAGACTCACTCTGCAAGAGGCAGAAAAACATACAAGCCTCTCAAGGCACATCCCGAGAAAGAAAAAGAGATTTTTGAGCTATCCTTCAGTCATGAGCCACCTCATTGATGCTAAGCCTCCTTGTCTTAGAGAAGCAACAAGAGAACAGGTATGGCAAGATGCCATAACAAAAGAATACTAGTATATCTTAAAGAATGATGCATAAGATATTATTCAGGGACCAAAAGGGAAGTCTGTGGTAACTTCCAAGTGGATCTATAAGATCAAACATGCAGCTGATGGAAGTGTCTAGAAATACAAAACGAGATCTATAGCCAAAGGTTTCTCACAAATAGAGGGAGTTGTCTATGATGAGACACTTGATCCAATAAACCCGATACACTTCCATCTGTACTACCATCCAAGAGTTGGAAACTATATCAGATAGATAAATTCTTGATGAGTTTGGATTTCAACAAGAGTGTTGCTGATCCAAACCTATATCATTACAGTGCTGATGACGAGAGCCTGATTTTGATGACTTATTCAGAGATCCTTGTTGTTGGATACAAGTAAACCTTGAATTCTGAATTCGAGATGAAGAATCTGAGTATGATGCACTACTTCTTGGGACAAGAAGTATGACATAGGACCAATGAGATTTTCCTGAGTTAAAGAAAATATACAGTGAAAATATTAAAGAAATTCAAGTATGACAGAATGCAAAATCCACCGTGATGGATTTAAAAGAAGAAGATTGATGATGATTCAGACGAGACTAATCCACGGATGATTGGATCACTGATGTATCTAGTTAACACTAGACTTGATTCATGCCATGCAGTGAAAGTGCTTAGTCATTTCATGAGTCAACTAAGACAGACTCACTAGACAACAACAAAACATGTATTAAGATATATACAAAGCATAGTTGGATATGGCCTGAGATATGCCTCAAGTGTGAACTTGAGTTTGCAGGATATGCCGATTTAGATTGAGCAGAAAGTACAATGGACCGAAAGAGCACATCTGGTTGATGTTCTACCATGAAGTTTGCCATGGTTTCCTGATGCAGCAGGAAACAAAACTCTGTGGCCTTGAGTACCACAGAAGCAGAGTATATAGCAGTGAGTGTGCGAAGCAATATGGCTTCACAAACTTCTGACGGATTTACTTGACCATGAGATGGATCCTATGATGATAACCAAGAGCCATGTATAAAGCTCCTTGAGAACCCAGTGTTTCCTGATGGATCGAAACACGATGAGATGAAATATCCTTATATCAGAGATATGATGCAGAGGAAAATCGTACACATGCAGTATCTTTCTACACATAAGCAGATTGCAGACATCTTCACCAAACTAACTTGGTGAAGAATGCCTCCCTAGTTGAGAGGGAGTATTGATGACTCCATCCAAAGACAAAATTCAAAGTACATCCGTGTGAGACTTGGCATGATGAAGAATGCCTCCGTAGCTGAAAGGGAGTGTTGATGATTGCAGCTATGTGAGACATTCTCCAGCTTACAAACCTTTGAGATGTGGATCATTGCAGCCATGAGAGATATTCTCTAGCTTACAAACCTGAGAGAAAGCCCCTAAAGAGAAGAGGGTGTGTGGTTCCTATCTGAGACAGAGCTGGAATGTAGAGATGACCTCCTCCATACAGAGAGTTGAGAAGAACTCCAAATGATTCTCCTCTGTAACGCAGTGAGAAAGGTGATCTGCAAAGTTGGACGTACCTGTGGCTGAGCACAAGGTGAACGTGTGAAATCCCAAAGTGTTGGGTGCATTGTCATGAGAACAGAAATGAAGATGATGTATTAGCCTCCTTTGAGCAGAAGAGTTGACGAGAAACTCCAGATGACTCTCATGTGTAATGCAGTGGGAAAGAAGATCTGTTGAGTGGACGTGCCTGTGGACGAGCACAGGTGAACGTAATCCTAGTGGCTGAGCACTAGTGAAGAAGTGGTTCTTCTGTGTAATGCAGTGAGCCAGAGATATGGACATCCCTATGGATGTGCCCTTAGTGGATGAACACTAGTGGGTGTACAAGATCCCTTGCTATATTGTTCAAGAGTCAGACCCGCCTGTAACCCTAATTGTAATGTAAAGGGTTCAGGTCGGCCCCACCTTAATGTGACTGGTAATTAATGTAAAAGATAATTAATCTGGTTAATATTAATTATATTATAAGCTAGTGAGGTCGGCCATGTTGTGCCAATAGACACTTTTGTTGACAGGTTCAAGTTAGTATAAGTAAAGGTAAATTCCCCATTGAGGAATCAGATCCTTCATGTGAGTTTGGAAATTTCAGCAAGTACACCTTCTTGGGAAAAGTGCGCACCTCTCTTGGGCGCTAGTCTTCTAGGGCTTGAGCACCCTCTTGTGTGCTAGGTTTCTTGGTGGTGAAGGTCTTTCTCTTGAAGAATATAGCAAAGGATTTGGCTGGGTTTTCTTCCCTTGTTGAGAAGGGTTTCCTAGGATATTTCTTGTGTTCTTGTGCATGGTGCTTCTTCTTGTGATCTTGGTTGCTGCAACATTAATGGTTATGGTTAAATGCTAAAAATGGAATGAACTTTATGCTTAACCTTGCTCATTGGAAAATCAACAACAGCATGCTTCAACCTCCAAACACAAGTCGTGGCCAGTATCATAGGAGTCCCCAGTCAACTGCAGGGCATTCAATGTAGGAAGTTTCTATGGCTCTGGGAAGGTTGGAGTGGCTGGAAAGGGAGAATCATGAATATATGAAGTAGCATCTGGATAATTTGAAGAACAAGTTGTTGCAAGAATTGGAATTCGTCCATGAGAAGTTGGATAAACTTGATGATAGTGAGGATGAAATGGTATGGAAAACCAGACACAATTTAGTATCTCAGACCTTGATTGCAGAGTTATGAGGGACCTGAAGATTCTAGTGGAGGATGTTGTGGAGCAGAGGCTGTCGGTTTTCATCAAAGAAGAAAAGGAGCCCATGGATCCTTCAATGGAGTAGGCACCAACCACTGAGGACTTTACCAGCTAGTCTGGGTTGAAGCCCAAGTAACTAACTTGCCTGATGCTGTCTGGTTATGCAATCCTTTTTCCCTTCACATATGAATCTCCGTATTCTAAAAGGTTTTTTTTGGGAGAAAGGCGTTACATATTACTTCATGAAACAAAGAGTTACATCATATATGCTAGAAAAAACAGAAATGCCTGTAGGCATGTATTGTATATTGTTGCAAATTTTGTATGTAGTAAGTAGAGGAAGGCAAGGGAAAATGTTTCAGCAGCTAAAGGGTGGCAGATTTCTGCAAATAAAATGCCCCCACATTTGACATTCTCTGTACTTTTCTCTTTTGGCAGTGCCACTATATAATAAAATCTTTCTTTTTCCAGCCAAAAAGATGTTGGCATATGAGGATTCCTTTAGCCAATTCACTATAGCACACAAAACATGGTATTTCAGCCTCAGGATGTTTTAGAGAAACAAAAATACAACATGGTAAAAGGAGTATCATTAGACCAATCTCTGTGTTGGAAAGCTCTCCCACTATAGCGATGAGTTTCAATTTGGCTGAAAGCAACATCACATTTATTATATGTGATAATCAAAGGAAGATCAAATATTAAGGCAGACAAACTGCGGTTTGTTTGCAAATCATTTTCTTGCATTTTAGTTGTCATAATCATAGATTTGATGGAGATACATAGACACATAAAATCTATGGTCTGCTTGTAGCTCATGCCACCAAATTTCAAACAATGCCAAAATAAATGTTAGCAGATTTTAGATCCAAAATAAAGCAAATCCATTACAAAGAAAACATTGTAATATGATTGCAAAAGTATAAGCCATGAGGAATGATTGATCTGTAAGCATCAATCGTTGAGCAATGTCAGGGAGGACAAAGGGAGATTTTAAATTGTTGCATTTTAAATGCAAGATTGTGCTCATATATAGAGCTTAAGCAGGAAGAATTTATCTGCTCACATTAAGCAACAAGTTTTGTAGGATAAACACCATCTCCCAGTTTAGTGAAATTATCCTGATATCTTTGCATGCCAAAAGCATACACTGGATCAACAAATAATGCAGTTTTATTAGAAACTGTACACAAAACCCAGTCTGTTGTGACTAATGTAAGATTAAAGATGTCCCTAAGCTTGCCACCATGCAAGCCTATTTTATAGCTTGCTGGACAAACATCACCAATAATCACAACATGAACACTGTCCATCTTTGAAATGATGGTAACGGTTGGCATCCCTCACAACAATCTCTCGTGCAACAATCTTGGATATGAACTTAGTTGCAGTGTGGCAGTCACCACAAACTCGAAGATTCTTGACAACTCGAATTGTTGTGCCTGGGGGTGTGTTTAAGAGCCCAAAAGCAATTGCCAGCTTCTCACTATGGTGATTTAGAAGAATTTGTTCTTTTTCCTCCTCCTTTACATCATTCAGCACAAATCTTGTATTTGCAACATACCCTGCCATCTTCATCTCTGAAGACAATCTTTCCAACTCCATATAGATTTCCTGCATCTGTGGGTGCGACCTGTCTCCTACAAGAAAAGCATGCACCTGTTTATCAACCTTGATCCAACTATATCCAGGTGTCTTTTTTACACCTCTGTCCTTCATCAATTTCCGTACCCTTTCAATGTCATCCCACCTGCCAGCTGCAGCATATATGTTTGAGAGAAGCACATAATTTCCAGCATTTTTCGAGTCTAGCTCAAAAACATGTTCTGCTGCCAGCTCTCCTAGCTCTATATTGTTATGTATTCTACAGGCACCAAGCAAACAACTCCACACAGAAGCATCAGGTTTTATTGGCATATTGTTGATAAAGTCCAGTGCTTCCTCTAACCACCCAGCACGGCCAAGAAGGTCAACCATGCAGCTATAGTGCTCCATCACAGGTGTGATGTTATAATAGTTGCTCATGCAATTGAAATATTCATAGCCCTCGTCCACTAGGCCTGCTCGGCTGCAGGCAGACAAAACACCGACTAAGGTAATATGGTCTGCCCTAATTCCAGAATGTTTCATTTCTTCAAAGAGTTTGAAGACCTCATTGGCATACCCATGCATGGCATATCCTGATATCATTGAATTCCATGAGGCCAAGTCTCTTTGATGCATCTTGTCAAACACTTCACGTGCCTTCTGGATGCTCCCACATTTCGCATACATGTCTATCAGGGCATTCACCACACATCCATCTGACAAAAATCCATTTCTAATTACCTTTTCATGGATCTCCATACCCTGTTCCAGAGCTGCCAAGTTTGCACATGCAGGAAGAACGCTGGCCATGGTTTTTGAGTCGGGCTTCACACCTGCCAATTGCATTTGCTGAAAGAGCCTTAGGGCATCCTCGCCACGCCCATTCTGTGCAAACCCTGCAATCATCACAGTCCAAGTAACCACGTTTAGCTGAGGTTTTTCTATGAAGAGTCCCAGGGCCTCATCTACCAGCCCATTCTGTGCATACCCTGCAATCATGGCCGTCCACGAGAAATCATCTCTATGAGGCATTGTTCGAAAGACTTCAGCAGCCTCCTTGACAAGCCCATTCTGTGCATATCCTGTAATCATCGCCGTGCATGAGATCACATCTCTCTGAGGCATTTTGTCAAACATTTCGCGCGCTTTCTCTATGCTCCCACATTTGGCATACATATCAACAAGGGCATTCATCACAAACACATCAGATTCGAGCCCTGCTCTCACTACCTCTTCATGGATTTTCACACCCTGTTCCAGATTCCCCAGGTTGGCGACGGCTGGAAGAACGCTGGCAAAGCTAAACCGATTGGGCTGGATCCCCATTCGTCGCATTCGAAAAAACAGACTGAGTGCCTCCTCAACAGGCCCGTGCCTTGCATATGCCGTAATCATCACAGTCCATGAGACAGCATTTCGTTTATGCATTTTGTCAAACACTTCGCGTGCCTTTTCTATACTCCCACATTTGGCATACATATCAACAACGGCACTCATCACAAACACATCAGACTCAAACCCACCATTTAAGATCTCTTCATGGATCTCCATACCCTGTTTCAGGGAGGCCAAGCTTCCGCAAGCCGGAAGAACACTGGCAAACGTAAACTCATTGGGCTCAACGCCCGTTCGCCGCATTTGGTGAAACAGATTCAAAGCCTCCTGAGATAACCCACGCTTCCCATAACCGGAAATCATGACAGTCCACGAGAAAACATCTGGTTCCGTCATTTGATCGAAAACTCTGCGAGCGTCCCCCAGGCTTCCGCACTTGACATACATGTTGACAAGCGTGTTATGCAATAGCCTGTCCGCCTTAAATCCATTCTGGTTGATGTGGTCGTGTATACTTCTGCCCTCTGATAAAGCCTTCTTATCGATACAGCGCTGTAAGAGATCGATATATGTAGAGGAGTCTACGGGAATGCCCGCAGTATGTAAAATGTTCAACGCCTCCTTCAGGCGGCCCTGTTTACAGAGTGCTCTGAGGTAGTCGAGAGATGGAGCGTTGGCTTCTGCTTGTGTTTTGAGAATAGCTGTGGTGGATGTTGTGCGCTGAAGTTGAAATAATGGGCCAACAGATGATACCATCCTTTTCATTTTCTTCTTCTCCTGACTGCTTCAAATATGCCCGGCTGCCATTGCTGTTCCTGCTCTGCTGTGTTGTTTTTCGTTTTGTTGATTTCATAGGATTTCTGAGTTGACAGATTGTGATGTGCTAATCTAGCTCCAAATTGGAAGAGATAAAGATTCAAACATTCTCTTCTATCTTTGGTTTAAACATTAAGCTGCGGTTTGGAAGCTAGGCATGAATGGAACGTTAAGCTTCATGGATATTTAATATGGGCTTGTCTGTCAAATTTCCCATCATCGCTCGTTTAAAAGTGGTGGCGTGTGATAATTTTAAAATAAAATTTAAATAATTGTGTGATGTCCACAGGTGTTTACGATTGCAGGGAGAGATGCGAGCGGCATGTCTACCCCTAAACTGTATTTCAATACAGAAATACGTGGATGCAGAGCAGGGCGGATTATATTTATCCTTGAGATAAATCAGGATAGGCCAACTTACTGTCCTCTCAGTCCTGTTAGAGTTTTTTGTATTTCAATACATAAATATCTGGATGCAGTGTATGGCAGATTATATTTATCTTCCTAAATAAATCAGGCTAGGTTCATCCTAATTCTTTTTTATTTATTTTGATGTTTAAGAAATGTGTAGGACTTTGATACTTATTTTTATTTTTAATTGTATCAATAATTTCCAAAATTTAATAATTTGAAATTATATGATTTATTTATTCAGATTAAATTTTTTGTTAATTTAAAATTAGTATTTGAAATTATGAAAAAAATATGTAGGATGTTTTTTTTTTGTTTGTTAATTTGTGCGGAACCTGTTGGCTACGTGATTAACTTGTGGCTTGAGAAACCGCAACTCAGGGGCATCTAAGCCGTCAAAATCACCCGGGGATCGTACCCCGCCTGAGCCACACCAACCCTTAACATGGTTGGATTTTTTGTCCCCACAGGTTTCAAACCAGTGACTTTAACAACACCAACCCTTAACATGGTTGGATTTTTTGTCCCCAYAGGTTTCAAACCARTGACTTTAACAACACGGAGTGGCTTAACAACACACTCCGTCACCGACTGTCCTACACCTCGGGGACAAATATGTARGATATTTTAAATGAAATCAAAATATACATTTTTATTTGTTTTATTKACATTTTAAAAGGACATAGTCTCTCTACCTTTGGGTTAGTTATAAGCTTTCTTCAATTTAAATTTACAACAATGCATAAATAAATAATGTTCTTTTAAAACATTCTTGAAGGTCARTTTTAGAAGAAAAATTATAAATTATAAAAAAAAGACAACTTAAAAAAAAATCTTCTTCAGAATTCAATGGTGCCTCGAACAATGCTTCATAAACGTGAAGTATTCTTATTTGGGAGAGAACCTTCTTCAAGGAGTAAAGCTTATTTGGATAGTTGATTTGTGGGTTCATTTAGTTCTCTATAAACATGATTGAATGATATATTTTCAAAGTGACTTTGTTTTTTTTTTTTTATCTTTTCTATAATTTGAAGTAACAATAGATTTTACAACTTTAACGTTTTATTTTCCCATTAATAACAATTTCATTGTCTCCAAATCCTTGTAGAATTACTAATCTTATGTTTGTTGTTAATTTTATGCAAAATACACAAAGCACATAATTCAACTTTATTATTAGTTTCTTGATCCATCACTGCTTTAAATGTAATAAAATGGATTTTGAATAGAAATAAGATATTCCTTAAACCACAAACACTTGAGAGATTTTGGCAACTTCTATTAAAGTATCTTCAATATTTTGAATAATCAATATCAAGTTGATGGATCAATCTCGTAGACTTCACCTTTCTTGGAGTCCAAATGCCAATGTATACATATCTTATCTAAAAACAAACTTGAATGGGAATGATTCCTTTACCTTGAAAAGTCATCTTGTTCATAGTTAGTCATTATTACATATAAATCCAACCTACGGATATGCCATAACTCCCTTGGATCTACCCTAGATCCAAAACAAACATCGGGGTATAGGTATCTACACGCTTCCCTAGATCCAAATAAATTATTTCCTCTTTATACTAGAAGAAAGAGAATGATATACCTTTTTCAACGAAGTTTGTCCTCGTGTGTCTAGCTAACATAACTCTCGAGATCCAGCTCCAGCTCCTATGATTTGCTTCCTACACACAAGCAACAAACAAATACCAATCTACGAATTCTCCAAGTGTTAGGAAATCACAATACTAGTCTAGATCTAATCTGATCTATTCAAGGAGAGATCAGATCTAACATTTACAACTAAATAAAAATAGTATGAGAGGGGAAAACCATAGATCTATATTATGTAGGAATGGGGAAGTACATCAAAGCTTTGTTGCCTTGAATGAATGATGCATTCCTCCTTGTACTCCTCGCTCTTGCTCCTCCTCAGCTCTCACTCAAGCAAGACAAACCTGATCTGAAGGTTGAGTTATATGGAGAATCTCCTTTGAAAATCTAGCAACATGTACCCGTGAATGATTCTTCCTCCTCTTGTCGATGGAAACACCTTCCTTATATAGATTCGTGGAGGAGGCTAGGAGAGGCTTCTAGATCTCTAGAACTTAGTGAACTCGACTGAATTGAGAGTTCCCAAGCTCCTACCATAGTGGGTACAGTAGCAACCATCCTAAAAAATCATTGAAACCAAGGCAAAAGAGTGTATCTCAACATAGCATCATCAATGGGTATCCTCCATGAGACTCTAAGGTGGAAAATAAAGTTGTAACAAATGCCCCCTAATGTGTGAGGTCAGGAGAGGAATGGATGGTCGAAACACATTACAATAATAGTCACCAACGTTAGGCAGCGTGAGGAGATAGCGAAGGGATCAAGAAGCCAAGGAGTACCTACAATCAAACATCAAGTATATATATATATATCATCCCCGAGGTAGGCATACCCATGCTCGAAAAAAAGACAAAGCATAGCCACCAACACAATGCACTATGGATTCATGAAGTGAAATGCAAGACCATGGCCACGGAAAAGTACATAGAGGATCCATGTCATTGAAAAGATCATAGCCATGAGAAAATACATTGTGGATCTATGTCATAGTATACACAGGAAGACATCAAGCACCAATGAGAGTGCCCCCGTAGTCTTCAAAGTACTCATACTGTAGTGATATACTCCATTGCAACTTGGGAGGGATGAATAGAAATGATGTGGCCCCAAACCCAAGGTCTCCGTCCAAAATGCCAATGGTACGATTCTACAACATGTGAATAGATGAGTTGATGTCGAGCATCATGGTAAAAAATGTCTGATCATTTGTCATTGAGGTATACCGCTAATAGATGAGAGGGGAACCACCAATGATGAAAATGAACCCCAAGGTACCTAGTACAATCTAGCGAGTGTGAATAGAGGATTTGATGTCGAACACTCATAGAATCGATCGATCAAGAGTCAATGATGTAAATCCATTGTTAATTGCGAGGAAACCTGCCACTAAGGACTGCAAGCTCCAAGATACTAGTTTTCTTTTAGATTCCTCTCCTAGATAATGTGTTGAATTCGATAAGAAGATATCCGTCGAAGGAGAGTCTTAATGCATCCACCATCAATCAACACAAAACATACACTAAGAGATTATGTGAAGAGATAGAATCACCAAGTACAACTGACACAGGGATGGCCAACATGGATGGTCAACTGGACAACAGATGACCAACTCAGTTTTAACTTCCCTTGAACATGTAGCACGACCTAATGACCTGACAACAAGACTCAAGAGCACTACTGATGTAGTGCAACAACACATGAGGCACTGAAGCACTCTCCATAATGATTGAAAGAGTAACTAGCCGAAGGAGTATATGTGACTCATATTGATGGTACAACTTCTAGGCAAGCTATAACCCAACTGTAAGAAAATGACTCAAACAGGGGCCATGTTCAAGGGAAACATGACTGACGTTGCCATTTTGGAAATACAGATCAATGGTAAAAAAAAACCCTACTCTTTTTGTGTTTTGAGTGTCTCCTTCATGGTTTAACAAGCGTGAAAGAGAGATAAAAGTGTGCTCGATGGTGTCTTTTTCGTTAAGTTTTTACGAGCCCCCCCAAAATTTAAAAGTATACTCAGAAGGTGTCTTTTTCATATGTTTTTATGAGTCTGAAAAAGAGTTAAAAGTATACTCGGAAGGTGTTTTTTTCGTATTTTTTATCAGTTTGAAAAAAGAGCTAAAAGGATAATTGGAATGGTATCATTTTCATGATTTAAGTAGCATGAAAAAGAGTTAAAAGCGAGTTCATCTAGATGTCTTTTTCATGGTTTAATGAGCAAGGAAAGAGGTAAAAGTAAGCTCGCTTAGAGAGAATGAGTGACTTAAAATCATGCTTTTATATTCCAAGCACATGGAACCGGCCTAAGGAACATGAATGCAAATGGGTACTGACAAGTGAGGTCCACTCTTGGCAACTATTCTCTCCATGGGTAAATGATTACAAAATGGAGGCCAAATAATGCAAGTGGTGTGTGGTCAAGTGTTACTGCAATAGAGGTAAGTAGGATCAAGGTAAATAGTAGCACAACAACAAGTAGAATGACATGAGCATCAAATGTATAGGAGACCATAACGTATCATAAAAATACGGGAACCCCCTCGGGATAAGGCCAAAACATAGATGAAGAGAGAAAATGAGGCTCAACATCAAGTCATGGTGGGTCTACAGAAGGGCTCCCATGTGGCAAATAAGACTGTAACATTCATATTTCCTAGGCTATTATGCACAATAATACTTTGTGCTCTGTTACTTTTTTATTTTCGCACTAGCTCTTGGAACAGTCTAAGATTATTTCTCTTTCCCATTTCCCATATTCATTGGCTAGCTTTAAATATTATTTCTAGAATTCCCTTCTAAATGGGAAATGAAATAATTGTTGATCAATCAACTCTTCATTGCTTTCGCATAGTATGCATCTACATGGCCCATGCACAATCTTTTTGAACAATTGTCCCATGTGAGAATTTATTTTGAAGATGGCTAACCAGAAGAATACTCTAATTTATAAGGGACATTTAAACTTCTAGATGTACTTCGATGATCACCATGCCTTATAGCCATCAATTTCTCCTTTTACCTTTGCCTCATATCCCATCATCGTAATGAATATCTTTGTAGCTTTGTTTTTTGACCAAACAATCACATCATCGTCTTCTTCTTTCAATTTTATTCCTCGTAGTTTGATTATGTGAATGGATTGATTCCATTTTCAACCAACACTTGGGTACACTAAATATCTCTTTGTATGCATGATATCAAGTAAAGGTGTTGATACCATATAATTTCCTAAGCACCCTAGTCAGGGATCTTCACCAATTTTTACTTTGTTTCCTCTTCCAATTCTTTAGAGTAGCCATTCCCCTACTAGAGGGAAATCCCATACCATTACTTTCCAAATTGTTGAGGCCCATCCATGACCTTTAGCATCTTTTCTGATCCACTCTTCAATTGATATATTTTTCCATCATAATCTTACCCCATCAACCTTCATTGTGCAATAATCTCCATAAACTTCTTGCTACCAATGCCATTTCAAATACATGTATATTTTTAAGCCCCCATCCACCATCCTATTTAGGTTTTTCCAATTTCTTCCATTTCAACAAAGGAATACATTTCTCCTCCCTTTTTCCTATCCAAAGGTGTTAGGATGTGTTTTAATGTTGTTTAGTAGCTTGATGTGATTTTGTACTTAGTGTCATAATGATGATCATTATAACATCATTTATGGGGCACTTATACCTCTAACATGGCCTCACTAGACTTTTTTAATATAACACATGCACTTGGAGATCATTTGGAGAATTATTTAGTCATGATTTGTCTCTTAGGTAATGGCTAATATACACTCATAGGTCATTCTTTTTCACTACTTCTCCCTTCTCTCTTGATGAGATTATTATCAACCTTTATGGATTGTTTGATCTCTACCCTTGATTGTGCCTAATGATCAATGGTCTAGGTTTCTCCTAGTTACTGTAAATTGAGGCAATTGGTCTTAAAACAAGGAAGAGTGGAGAGTGGCTTATGGTCTTGATTGTTACTCTAGACTCTATGAGTCCTTAGGCTAGATCACCCATATTCTTGAGAGATGTATGAATCCCATTTGAACTCCATAAATGTGTGTTCTATAATTATTGCAATTGGGAGAGTTATATGAAGAATAAGAAGGCCTTGTTGTCATGGACGCTTACCCACCCTGGTGTTTTACCACTTAAATTTCTTGTCTCCTCTCTCTTATTTGACAGATCTACTTTTATTTTTTTTATGCTTTCCATATGAGTTTAGATGGGATAGATCTTGGTTATATGTCTATGCATATGTTCCCGATCTTTCAAAAGGAAGCTAAAACACTTTTTTTCTTATTTTTTTCCAAAATCCCCTTAGGTCTGTAAGATATTGAAATCTAGTACATTGGGATGGGTATTTTTTAAGGATTCAAATATTATACCTTAATATAGTATTCTAGGCGATTATTTCAGATTAAAAAAATCATACATATAGATATGTAGGTGAATATTTAGTGAAAAATGCATTTTATTATTAAATCTTGTAAAATTTGGCAAATATTATCAATATAAGCATATTTTATGTGAAAAATATGTGAAAATTTAAAATGAAAGTGGCCAATTTGTGAGTTTATTTTTTGAAAAAAGGCCAAAAAAGAGCCTATTGGCAAAAAAAATCCCCCAAAAAATATTTGATTCCCAAAATTATTTCACTCATGTTAATCTCCCCTCTATATACAACCATCAATAGCACCAGTTTGAAACTCTTCTCAATTTTTTCATACAACTATAACCATGTCTCAACCAATAATCATTTGGTTTTAATTAAAACCAAGATACTTCGCTCCATCATCAAAGGGAATTTAATTAAAGGGAATGATCAACTTGCATTCCCTTTCTCTATCCTCCTCTAAACCAATGAATAGTATAGAAGACTAATCAATGTTTACCTCCATCCTAGTTTCCTCAGTGTATAAGTCCAAAATCTCCTTGAACTTTATTGCTTCTCTTTTGGTCTCCATTCCAAAAAGAATAACATCGTCCACAAATCATGGATGAGTCAAAGACACAAAGTCTCCAATTCTTATACATTTGTAAGAACCAAATTTTTTTAATGTTGTTATCAATCTACTTAAGCCTTATGCAACTAAAATAAATGGGAAGGGTGGCATTGAAAACCATTGTCTAAATCATCACAAGGAAAGAAAGAATTATGAAGCCGATCCATTTATCAATACAACAAAAGAGGATGAAGCTAGACAACCAATTATCTAATTCACTACTTGGATATTGACTCTTATTTGAATGAGGGTTATACTTGAATAGATCCAATTTACCTTGTCAAAGGCTTTACCTTAGGCTATGCCAATTGCATCATGTATTTGTTTGTTATGAAGAAACTCAAATTATTCATCTAAATTTACCACTTAGAGAATACCTTTGAGCTTGTTTGCTATAATTTTTGATATGATTTTATAAACATAATTACACAGTGAGATAGGCCTATGGTCATCCTAAGCTTCAAGATCACTCCTCATGGGAATTAATTCTATGAGTGTGGCATTAAAGGCCGCAAGAATTTTCCTGACCTTTTGGATTCTTCAACTACCTTCCCTAAGTCTTCCTCCAACAATTCATAAAGGACCAAATAGAATTATGTTGTCCACCCATTTGGGCCTAGAATTTTTGCTCTCTTGAAATATTGAAGAATTGATTTCAAATCTTCCCTTGTTACCTTAGCTTTCAAGATCTCATTATGTTGCTTAGTTACTAGTTTGGGAAAATATGAGGCCACTTTAAGAGTCTATGCTATAATCTAGAGGATCTTGGAATAAGGATTTGAAATGGTTGACACTTACTTCAACTATCCACTAGAATGCACTTGCCTTAAATTCATCATTCTTCCTAATATCCCAAATCGTGTTGATGTTTTTCCTATGTTTGGAATAATTTTGAAAAAAGATCATATTCACATCTGCTGCTACCAACCATATGACTATGCTTTTCAACCTCCAAGCAAATTATTCATTCTCTAGGATCTTCCTTTTTGTTTCTTATAATTTCTTCAAATAAAAAATTTCCTACTCTGAAAAAATACCATCTTTATTCATTTCATAGATTGAGTTAGTTTGATATTTTGTGATGCAGGAGCATCGCCAACTCAGCAAGCGTGGAGCCAGCGCATGTGTTTTTAAAACACATGACATATAAGCTTGATAACTCTTTTTGAATATTCATTTAAGATGAAGTGCTATATCCTTCAATAAAACATTTATGAAGGAGCGCCTGTTGTATTGTAGCAGATCTCGAGCCTTACGCTATTGTCTGAATTAGATAGGAGGCATTTATTAGATTTAATGCAGGTAGATAGATGTTTAAATCTAGATTAGATAGTTTTAGAGTCTGAGAGGGAAAACAGATATAGGCACCCTCACTTGTACATTGTAAATTATTCAGAATCATTCATTCAGGAGCAAGAAGAGAGAGCAAGCAGAGAAATTCTGAAGAACACCCATGTACAGATGTTTTTGAATTAATAGAAGAGAGTCTTTGATTCAATTTCATGGCTGGAGTTGTTTTTTTTTCTGTGTATGATGCTTATGTGTTCACGAATGTTTGCTTTCTGGTCATGCAATTTATTTGAACATGTTGTGCATGTGATTTCAGAGGTTTTAACTGAAGTCTGAGAGGGAAGAGAATAAGTTTCGATTGTTTCTCTGTCTAAGCCAGGAGATTCCTGCATAGAGTGCAGTTGAATTCATCCGCATAGAGTGTGTTGATGAGGCTCGATGGGTAAACCCTTATTCTCATTCACCCAATAGCTGATGCGGTTGGTAGAGTCGTGCAGGGGGAGTGCAGATTCAACTTGAAGTCTCAGTGGCTAATATGAGCAGAAGGAGGCAGAGACTGTTGTTGTCGGAAGTGCACAGAGTCTGAAAGACTCAACACTTTGAGAGTTGTTGAAGGTCGAGCACGGGAAGTGTGTGCAAAGTCTCCGAAGGAGTCAGAGTTGACAAGCTCAGGAGAAATAGCCATTCGTGATACTGCGGAGATGGACCCAGGAGAAGGTTTGAATAGGAAGGAGCTTTAGAGCGGAAGAATTCCTCAAGGAGGAGGAATAGACGGCCATATCTCGCAGGAGGAGATTCGCGAAATCCCGCTTACCATCAGATCTTGGAGAAGTGGCGCGGGACTTAGCCCTTAGGCGTACAAGGAGTCCAAGAGCCATCGAAACTTCAGCTCATCGGGATATTGGAGGTTCCGTGGTCGTGGGACTTTTGAAAACCGAAATCGTGAGTTGCGATTTCCCGAAGAGATTTGGACCGTGGATCCCGAGCTGGATACGTGTCTGCAATCCGGAGAAATCGGGGTTTGGCATTCAGGATTTTCCAGTGCCAAGGGATTGCGACCTGTGGAATCACGATCACGCGATTTCTGATAGAGTGGAGAAAAGGTGACGTGGCAAGGATAGAGCGCACGTGCATATCGGAGTTCAGGGTTCGTAGATTTGTGGTGCAAGTGAACCACGACATCGCGTGTGCCAATTTCCCAATAGGGAAATCCCCGACCGGAACGGAGAACGTTGACATTCAGACCCATCGAGGTTCGGGGTTTTGGTTAGCACGAGAATTGTGCCCCCAAGTTTCGCGATAACGCGAAACCTGATTTCCCGACACGGCAAAGGGGAAATTGCAGGGGGAAAGAGTTCTGTGGGTATTGAGAACTCCCGACAGGGGGTTGAAGAGTATTTGACTCTTCGGGCCCGAGAAGTAGAAGGTCCTGGTGGAAGCGGTTTTCCTACGAGGGGCAGAGCTGCATCAAGTGGTATCAGCGCTCTAAAATCTCTCTGTTTTCTGTAGTAGAGGAGAAGAGAAATTTTCACCATGCCGCCGAGAAGAGGTAGACAATCACCCAATCCAGAGGGGGAAAGGGAGTTGTCCAGGGAAAGAGAAATGTCCAGAGAAGGAAGTAACCAACGACAGAATGTAGAGATGGAGAGGGAATTACGAAATCTTCGTGCCAGAATGGAAGATATGGAAGCAACACAGAGATGCACAGCAAATACTGGAGATCTAAGTGACTCTGAAGGTGAAGCTGAAGCTATACCACAAGAAGAGGTCACAACATAGGAGGCATCAACTGAGCGATTGATTAAAGCTATCGCCAGGATGAGTTCAAAGACCAAAATGGACATTCCAGCTTACGAAGGAAGCTTGGATGCAGAAGAGTTGTTGGACTGGATCAAAGCTCTTGACACCTACTTCAATTATGAGGATATCGAAGAGGATAAGAAGGTAAGGCATGCTGTTACCAAGTTGAAGGGACATGTAGCATTGTGGTGGGACGAGCTACAGGCAGATAGACGTTCCAAAGGAAAACAAAAGATTAAAAGCTAGGATAGAATGATTGCTAAGATGAAAGTGAAGTTCATCCCAAGGGATTATCAGATCACACTGTTTAGGCGAATGCAGAACCTGAGACAGAAGTTGATGACGGTGAAGGAGTACACCAAAGAATTTTACAAGCTCAATATCAGAGCAGGTCATCGGGAGAGCGATGATGAGAAGGTAGCCAGATATCTGAATGGTCTGAGATATGACATTCAGGACGAATTAAGCATGGAAACTATTAGAATGATTGAGGATGCTTACTAGATGGCCCTGAAAGCCGAGGAGAAGCTGAACCATAAGCAAGGACAACGAGGGCGAGGCAGAAGTCAGCCCAGAGGCAAGGCAGTTGCCCAAGAGAAATATCAAAATCCCAAGGAAGAATGGAAGAAACCTCAGGGTAAGATTGAGAGAGGTGGAGCCTCACAGCAAGGACAACAATATGCTAAGTCGAGGAGACAGCATACAAAACAGGGTGGCGGATATGCTGACGTGAATACTTTTCCTCGTACCAGAGGTAGGGGAAGAGGCAGAGGAGGAATCATCACATGTTTCACATGTGTAAAGGATGGACACAAAGCCGTTGATTGTCCAGATAGAAAAACGGACAGAGGAGAAGCTCACATCGTTGAGGCGCAGAGGCGTGATGTTGAGAATGAGGACACTGGAAGTGGGAGGTCACTGACGGTTCACAAAGTTCTCTTAACACCCGAGAAAGAGGTGGAGGACACAGCTCAAAGGACCAGACTTTTCTGAACTACATGCAGAACCAAGGGTTGGAAATGCAAGGTCATTGTGGACAGTGGAAGCACCGACAATCTCGTTTCGACCGAGATGGTAGAAAAGTTGGAGCTGGATACAACTGATCACCCGAGTCCATACAAGGTTTCATGGCTACAGAAAGGACATCAGGTGAGTATCACTAAACAATGTTTAGTTGATTTCAAAATGGGTGAATATAAGGATAAGGTCCTATGTGATGTCATTCCCATGGATGTCTGTCATGTATTGTTGGGGAGACCATGGCAGTATGACAGAAATGTGGTTCATGACGGGAGAATGAACACATATACTTTAGAGAAGGATGGGAGGACACACAGATTGCTTCCGAAAAAGGATGAGGAGGTGAAGCCGGAAGTAGGCAGTACCATACTTCTCATGAGTGGGAAGGAKCTTCTCACAGAGATGGAGAAGAAGGAAGATCCACAATTCTTTATAGTYAGGAAACTGAGAATTGTCCTGACTAGCACAAGAGTGGACGACTTGCCAGAAGAGATTCAGGAACTGCTGGGAGAGTTCGCTGATATCATCGTGGACGAATTACCTCGTTTGTTGCCACCAATGCGGAGTGTGAGTCATCACATCGATCTCATACCAGGAGCCAGTTTGCCGAACAAAGCTGTGTATAGACTGATGCCACAGGAAAATGAGGAGGTCAAGAAACAGGTCCAGGAGCTGCTGGATAAGGGACTGGTTAGGGAGAGCCTGAGTCTGTGTGTTGTTCCAATGGTACTAAGTCCAAAGAAGGATGGGGGATGGAGAATGTGTACAGACTCCAGAGCCATCAACAAAATTACCATCAGGTACAGATTTCCACTGCCGAGAATGGATGATCTGATGGATTGCCTGAGTGGGGAAAATTACTTTTCGAAGATTCATCTGAAGAGCGGATATCACCAGATTCGCATGAGAGAAGGTGATGAATGGAAAACAACATTCAAGACAAACGAAGGGTTGTACGAATGGTTGGTCATGTCGTTTGGCTTGACAAACGCGTCGAGCACGTTCATGAGACTGATGAATGAAGTCCTGAGGGAATTCATCGGGAAGTTTGTGGTCGTATATCTAGATGATATATTGATCTACAGTAAGATGAAGGCTGAACATTTGAAACATTTGGCCATTGTGATGAGGAAGCTACAACAGGAGAAGTTGTTGATAAACATGAAGAAATATTCATTTATGCAGACAGAGCTCATTTATTTGGGCTTTGTTATTTCAACAAATGAGTTGAAAATGGATCCAAGTAAGGTGGAAGTGATCAAGAATTGGCCATCACCGAGAAATGTTTTCGAGGTGAGGAGTTTCCATGGATTAGCTAGTTTCTACCAGAAATTCATCGGGAATTTTAGTGGGATTAGCGCAGCAATGATGGACATAGTGAAGAAAAGGCACCAGTCTTTTCATTGGACAACAGAGGCTGAGAAAAGCTTCAATCTGTTGAAGCAGAAGATCACAGAGCAGTCAATGTTGGTGTTGCCTAATTTCCAGAAGACATTTCAAGTGAAATGTGACGCGAGCGGATATGCTATGGGAGCGGTCTTGAGTCAAGAGGATAGGCCAGTTGCATATTTCAACGAGAAGCTGGATGAAGCAAAGCTGAAATACTCCACGTATGATAAAGATTTTTATGCGATATACAGGCATTAAAGAAGTGGAGGCATTACTTGATCCCAAAAGAATTTGTATTGTACAACGATAATCATGCATTACAGTTTGTGAGTCAACAAGAGAAGTTGAACCAGAAACATGCAAAATGGGTAGAGTATATGCAGAATTTCATATTTGTAATTAAACACATTTCAGGGACTGCTAACAAAGTGGTTGATGCTTTGAGCAAGAAATGTTTGTTGTTGCAGGAGTTCAGAGTCAAGACATTGGGTTTTGAGAATCTAAAGGACATGTACGCAGGAGATGTAGACTTCGGAGAAGCATATGAAGCAACTGAGAATCCCATTCTCAGGGATTGGATTCCATGGATAGATTACATGATCCAGGAGGGATTGTTGTTCAGAGGCAATCAACTGTGTATTCCAAATTGCTCCATGAGGGAGAATTTGCTAAAAGATAAACACAACGGAGGCTTAGCAGGTCACTTTGGTCACGACAAAACATTTGCCAAGCTGAGCGAATCATATTTTTGGCCAGGGATGCGAACAGATGTCAAGAAGTTCGTTGACAGGTGTCGAATTTGTCAACATTCAAAAGGCAGAAAGTAGAACGCGGGTTTTTATCAGCCATTGCCCATACCCGAGAGGCCATGGGAGGCTATCAGCATGGATTTTGTATTGGGTTTATCGAGGACGCAGAGAGGGGTTGATTCCATCTTTGTGGTGGTAGATAGGTTTTCGAAGATGGCACATTTTATCCCGTGTCAGAAGACCAGCGATGCGACGCACATCGCAAACTTGTTTTTCAAAGAAACTGTTAGACTTCATGGGTTGCCGAGAAGTATAGTCTCGGACAGGGACACCAAATTCATAGGTCATTTTTGGAGAACTCTATGGAAAAAGATAGGGACTAATTTGACTTTTAGTTCAGCTTACCATCCACAGACAGACGGACAGACCGAGGTGGTCAACAGAAGTCTTGGAGACTTGCTGAGGAGCTTGGTGACGAAGCACCATGGTAGCTGGGACAACATATTGCCACAGGCAGAGTTCGCGTATAATGATTCACTGAATCAGAGTACAGGTAAAAGTCCATTTCAGATTGTGTATGGGACACAACCGAGGGGAGTTTCTGAACTCAGGGAGTCAGAAAAGGCTGCGACTAGCAGTGCTAGCGTAGAGGAATTCGCTGAAGAAATGAAGGGACTTCACGATGAGTTGAAGCAACGACTGATAAACACAAATCAGGAATACAAGCGCAGAGCATATCAACATCGAAGATAACTTCAGTTTGAAGCTGGTGATCTTGTTCTGGCACACCTGAGGAAGGAAAGGTTCCTAAGGGGAACATACAACAAACTGAAGATGAAGAAAATTGGACCATGCAGAGTCCTGAAGAAATTTGGAGAGAACGCTTATGAAATTGAGTTGCCGGATGGCATTGGAATATCTTCGATATTTAATGTTTCGGATTTATACCCATACATGGCTGGATAAGTAGAGGCTAGAACGGAGGAACCAGTGATCCATTAGATGAAACAATTACCAGTTGCAGAAAAGCCGCAAATGGAATGCATACTGGACAAGCGAGTCGGCAGAAGGACCAGGCGAAAGCAGTATTTTGAGTATCTGGTCAAATGGAAGAATCACCCGGTGGAAGATGCCAGCTAGGAGACAGAAGCAATTATCCAAAAACATGGACAGACCATGCAGGAGCTCATGGACAGGAGCCCATGAAAGTTTTCAAGCCGAGGAGTATGATGCAGGAGCATCGCCAACTCAACAGGAGCATCGCCAACTCAACAAGCGTGGAGCCAGCGCATGTGTTTTTAAAACACATGACATATAAGCTTGATAACTCTTTTTGAATATTCATTTAAGATGAAGCGCTATATCCTTCAATGAAACATTTATGAAGGAGCGCCTGTTGTATTGTAGCAGATCTCGAGCCTTACGCTCTTGTCTGAATTAGATAGGAGGCATTTATTAGATTTAATGCAGGTAGATAGATGTTCAAGTCTAGATTAGACAGTTTTAGAGTCTGAGAAGGAAAACGGATATAGGCACCCTCACTTGTACATTGTAAATTATTCAGAATCATTCATTCAGGAGCAAGAAGAGAGAGAAAGCAGAGAAATTGTGAAGAACACCTATGTACAAATGTTTTTGAATTAATAGAAGAGAGTCTTTGATTCAATTTCATGGCTGGAGTTATTTTTTTTTCTGTGTATGATGCTTATGTGTTCATGAATGTTTGCTTTCTGGTCATGCAATTTCTTTGAACATGTTGTGCATGTGACTTCAGAGGTTTTAACTAAAGTCTGAGAGGGAAGAGAATAAGTTTCGATTGTTTCTCTGTCGGAGCCAGGAGATTCCTGCATAGAGTGCAGTTGAATTCATCCGCATAGAGTGCGTTGATGAGGCTCGACGATTAAACCCTTATTCTCATTCACCCAGTAGCTGATGTGGTTGGTAGAGTCGTGCAGGGGGAGTGCATATTGAACTTGAAGTCTCAGTGGCTAATCTGAGCAGAAGGAGGCAGAGACTACTGTTGCCGGAAGTGCACAGAGTCTGAAAGACTCAACACTTTGAGAGTTGTTGAAGGTCGAGCATGGGAAGTGTGTGCAAAGTCTCTGAAGGAGTCAGAGTTGACAAGCTCAGGAGAAATAGCCCTTCGTGATACTGCGAAGACGGACCCAGGAGAAGGTTCAAACAGGAAGGAGCTTTAGAGCGAAAGAATTCCTTAAGGAGGAGGAATAGACGACTAGATCTCGCAGGAGGAGATTCGCGAAATCCCGCCTACCGTCAGATCTTGGAGAAGTGGCGCGGGACTTAGCCCTTAGGTGTACAAGGAGTCCAAGAGCCATCGGAACTTCAGCTCATCGGGATATTGGAGGTTCCGTGGTCGTGGGACTTTTGAAAACCGAAATCGCGAGTTGCGATTTCCCAAAGAGATTTGGACCGTGGATCCTGAGCTGGATACGTGTCTGCAATCCGGAGAAATCGGGGTTCGACATTCGGGATTTTCCAGTGCCAAGGGATTGCGACCTGTGGAATCGTGATCACGTGATTTCCGATAGAGCGAAGAAAAGGTGACATGGCAAGGATAGAGCACACGTGCATATCGGAGTTCGGGGTTCGGAGATTTGTGGTGCAAGTGAACCGCGGCATCGCATGTGCCGATTTCCCGATAGGGAAATCCCTGACCGGAACGGAGAACGTTGACATTCAGACCCATCGGGGTTCGGGGTTTTGGTTAGCACGAGAACCGTGCCCCCAAGTTTCGCGATAACGCGAAACCCGATTTCCCGACAAGGCAAAGGGGAAATTGCAGGGGGAAAGAGTTCTGTGGGTATTGAGAACTCCCGACAGGGGGTTGAAGAGTATTTGACTCTTCGGGACCGAGAAGTAGAAGGTCCTGGTGGAAGCGGTTTGCCTACGAGGGGCAGAGCTGCATCATTTTGTTTCTAACATGTCTTTTCGGTCTTCCTAGGATTTCTTTCTAGCCCATTCTACCATAACCTTTTTGGCCCTTTTCAATTCATCTACAAATTGGAACATAGAAAATTCTCTTGGGCTAGGGTCAAACTTCCTCCATTCCATAGATACTAGATTTTTGAACCCCTCCTCCTCTACCCAAGAATAGTTAAATTTGAAAGGGTTAAGAGGTTTTTGACCATCCTTTTCTATCTTTTACAAAATGGGAATATTATCTAAATCTCCTCCTTCTTCCACCCATCATTTAAGTCTATTTGTTTCTCTAAAACTTTTTCTTCCACCAGGTATTTGTCTAATATCTTTGATGCTCCTTCAACACCACTTCTAAAATTTCTCCAATTCAGTACTAATTCATTTGGTTCAATATCACAAATACCTAGGTCTTCGAACAATTCGGTAAATTAACAAGCTAAGGTGTCCTACCTACTCCTTCTCCCCAAGTTTCTATTACCTTCAATTTTAGATTAAGATATCCACCCAACCTTATATTATCATTCCTTATGCCTTCAATTTATTTGATTCTCTCTTACAAAATTTTCCTATCATCATATGGCCCATACAGGTTTAAAATGATTGCAAATTCTTTTCCTAGATCTTTGGATTATAGGTCATCCATGATACCTACATTTAAGAAGGACACATTAGTGAGTTCCAATGAATCATTCCAACATGGTAGGAGTCCCCCTAATTTCCCCTCAGATTCCAAGGTTATGAAACCCTAGTTTTTAGGATGCATGACACGATATCCTCAACTTTCTTACCCTTACACATTGTTTCTTGAAGAAGTAAAACATCCAATTTGAATTTGGGAAAAACATCTTTTGAGAGTGAGATTTTTGTGGGTGCCCCCTACCCCTCTCACATTTAGGGATATAATAATCATGGTTTTGGCATCCTTGAGGCTCTCCCTGCTCTAAGGGACCCCTTAATAATCAATTTCTTCACTTCCTTAACCTCCTCGATAACTTTCTTTTTTGCTTGGAACTATTTTGATTTTTGACCCATTGAATGGGCTTTTTCCATTATCAATGACCAAGCCATCATCAATCCCTTCATCATCCTTTTAGAAGCTATGGATTTTGGATCTAAGGTTATACTAAGGGCATTTTATCCCATCATCATCCAATGTGAAACATTTCAAATCTTTAGATATGGAGATCACTGAAGGATCAATAATACATTTGGGACCTTTCTTGGAAGAGTTTGGATAAGGTATTTTGGTGGATTTTTTATGAGTAGAGTCCATATTTATTGGAAATATCTAGATCGTGTTAGGTCCTATATTACTAGGGTTAAATTTATGGTTAGCTACCCTATCTTCCCTACCCATTGAGCCACTCGAAACAAGATCTTACTTTTCTTTTGAATTATTATAGGTTGAAAGAGATCGAGAGACATAGTGAGACTCAAATTTGTTCATAGCTTTTACTAATTCTTTGATTTCTTCCATATTTGGAAAAAATATTTTCTGAATTCTTTTAGCCTCCAACATAATTCCTTCTTCACATGACTACTTATGATCCAATCCATTTGATTCTTGGGTAGAGTCCAGAACCTTATTTTCCATGGAATCTGCTAGGGCTTCCACTAAATTACCAAGACTTCTTTCTACCTTCAAGAGAGTAGGAATTGCCATCTTTTTTACCCTCCATACATTTCCTTTCTCTGATGAGAACATTCCTTCTATACATGGCCAATTGCATGGCACCATGATCATTTGAAGAGAATTTTCTACTATCCTAATACTT
Organism: Picea glauca; assembly: GCA_000966675.3. Taxonomy (NCBI): domain Eukaryota; kingdom Viridiplantae; phylum Streptophyta; class Pinopsida; order Pinales; family Pinaceae; genus Picea; species Picea glauca. The sequence goes on from JZKD02S2180952.1 coordinate 26,813, forward strand.
GCACAAAATTCCATTTCCCCCTTTCGATTTCCAATTCCTTTGGTAATCCTTCTCAGAGATCCATTTCCACCAAAATTTTCACTATTCTTCTATTAATTTTTGAATGGAACTCTTCTTCTAGTCTTATGAATTTCCCTATTCCATCCCCTATAATTTTCAATATGGCCTCACTCCAGATTTCCATTGGTAAACCTAGTAGTTTGACACATACAAGTTATAAGTGCATTGGATCTTTTTTAGGGTTTGTTAACCCCTGGATTTTTCCTCCTTGGAAATCCAGAGGGTTAGGATCCAACATAGACTATTTGGGATGGCATTCATATATTTTCCTAGGTTGAGCACTTGTGTGAGTCATAGGTTGGTTCCCATTGGACATAGGTACATGACTGGTTGGTGGTTTTTTTTGTTTCTAAGATAGAGCTAACATAGTTTCACATGGATTTGAGAGAGATTACTATTTTTAGCGGGTGCCCTACTTTTTAGGAAACAATGACTGGAGACCCATATCACAGTTTTGAGCATATAGCATTGGTCCTTGCATGATTATGAGCTCGATGATACTTTTTCCGGGTATTGTGCAGGTACTTTCTATTTTTAGCAAGTTGAGCTCTAGGCCTCATATCAAGATTTTGAGCGTACAATATTGATCCTTGAGACATTTTGAGTATGTTGGACCTTTTCTTGGATGACTTGTCAGTGCTTTCTATTTTTAGTAGTTGGAGCACCAGGACTCACATGTCAATTCTAATCACATATTTGAAATCCTCATGGAAAATCAAATCCGATGACTATAATATCATTGACATGAGGCGAGATTCTATTTTTAGACATTTGACACATGGCAATGTTCTCCTAGTCATCCTGGACATTTTTGGTAGTTTCCTATTTTTTAGGGTTGGATCCCTATTTTTAGTAGTTTCTATTTATATAAGGTTGGTCGCCTCCCAAGGTGACAAGTGGCAGGGTTAAATTCTAACATTTGGTAGTGATGTAGTGTGACATGTGGCAACCGAGTGGCTTAATTAATGAGGGGGCACACTTTCCAAGGTTTAAAGAAAATAATTGGCATTAATTAATAAAAGGTGGTGTGTGGATGAGGTGGAATCTCTTTTGGATGTATTTGGGATAATTAAAGCCTCACTCATCTTATCTCTCCGCACTCTCCATAAATACCACTTCTTGTTCATCAATTACCTTTTGTTCTCACTCATGCACATTAACTCCTATTTAATAGGGCACATTCCCTCCTCTCCCATGCACATGACTCCTTTGGCCAATTTTAGCCTCCTGCATGTGCTATCTCTTTCGTTTCTCTCCATCCATGAGCCTCTCCTCCTTCTTAAAATCCTAAGTGCATGTTTTCTTTCATCATTATCTATCTCTCTCTATTCATATATGCATCCTCACTTCCTCTCTTTCTCCCACGTGTGTGGCACATTCTCCTTGTTTACTCCACCTCCTTCTCTCCATGTTCCATCTAACCTTTCCCCTCTCTTAATCCCTAGCACATCTCTCCACTTGTGTGCCTTCTTAACTTCCCAAAACCTCACTCTTGTGGTCTACAACCCCCCCTTCACTCATTTGTTTGTCTCCCATGCACTCTCTTCCCTATTATTTAGGACACTAATCTCATAACCTTGTCCTTAAGTGTGCCTATCTCCTCCTCTATTGGCCTTAACTGTCACATGTCTACATATTCTTCTTCTCATACACCCTCCATATCTCTCTCTAAGGATACCCGCCAATAATCTCAATGGGTCCTAAGGTACGAGCACAACGTGTCACTGTGAATGATGTTTTGAAGTTGAACAATGATGAGGATCATTCAATCAAGGCCCAATAATTCTCAGCCTTGTCAAATGTGAGATAAATTCAATGAGGCTAACGTCTATCAAGGTTCTCTACTTCTGGATCATCCATAGATAATGTGTCGAAGCCGATGCAAGATGATATGCTAAAAAGAAGAGAAATGATGACTCTCTTCTCTTGGCGCGAAGTGATAACTCAAGAAGATATAAGATACATGGCACCATGTCCTTAGTGTTGGATGAGGGGTATGACTGACTCAAAGTAGAAGACTCAATGATAAGGAATGAAGAGACAAGACATAAGATGACTCAAGAATCTCCTATGTCTTTTTAAACTACCCATCCTAAAGGCTTAATGCTTTGGAACATGAACAAACATAACCCTCATCTATGCTCATTCTAATTATAGACACAAAGGCTTGGCACATGAAAGATAAGACACTTAAAATTTGACCCAGGAATAGCAATAGTGGAAAGCCACTATACTATGAAAGGAAAAACATCACAAGACACAACCACATGTTGATATAAGATGACTAAAATCAACGACACTTAGCAAAGGCTGAAAGTAAATTAACTGAATGGAAAATACTCTGCAAATGGAAAGGTAAATTGTTGTCCTAAAACATAAAAATCAGCAAGAAGGAAACACTGAAATGACATGTGAAAAGGAAAAGGAACTAACTGATACCCCCAAAAAACCAAAATTTTCACCTCAAAGTTGTCATGATCAAATCAACATACTCGAAAGACCAATGTAACCATGCAACTAGGTGATCAATCGGGCAAAAAAGATCAATATAGTCAACTTTCCAATGCAACCAACAGTGAAACCTCATATGTCAGAAAGATGCCTTGATGTACTTGCTAGTGAAGGCATAATTGAAGGTTGTTGCTTGGGATTTAGAACATGGTATTTCAATAGTGAGAAGCATGAATGCATAAGAAACGAAACTCATAGAATCTACCTACTAAAATACCTCCAACATCTTGAGCTCAAATGGGTCATGATGAATCATGATATCCAAGCATTGATCAGTCACATAATCTTGAAGAACATCCACTAGATGCGGGATCACAGGCGAGATATCATCCTCTATTTGAACCAAAATTATCTCCTCCTACAGTAATGGTATCCGGTCAAGTTGTTCCTGAACCACTACTATGATAGGCAAGGATGAAGCCTCTTGTTGACTAATTTCTACTCGCTTGACTTGTGGGTCCTCCCTTGAAATTTTTCATCATCACTAATAGAACGAACCAATGAACACTCTTGAGCACTCAAATCTTCACCCTCATCTTCCTAGAACTCTGCATATGATTCAAGTGGGTTTCCTTGACTTCAACTTCAGAGCATCTTCAACTTCAGAACATCTTTCACAACGATAGGTTGTGCTCGTACCTTAGGACCCATTGACATTATTGGTGGGTTTCCTTCTCACTTGGAAGGTGTTTACATTATTGACATATAACTAAGTGACTCTCTCCCTCGTTTCGACTTCAATACATTTACCACATGGGGGAGTGTGCATGGTAGGTGGTAGCAGGTAGAAGATTTGGATGAGACCCCTTGTGTTTCAGTGTTTCATGGGGAGGTTTATATTTCTTTGACTCCATTTCCCTTTAGACATGCTTTGATATCATAGGTCAACTTACAGGGATTTTTCTTCCACACAAGAATAACTGTCTATTGGTGAATTCCTTCAATTCTCATAGAGTATTAAATACAACTTTTAGACATAGAGATTCATAGGGTTCCTGACAACTCACAAGGGGATATCGTCCCCTTGAGTCACCATTGTTAACCCTTGGATTTTTCCTCCTTAGAGATCCAAAGGGTTAGGAGCTAGCATAGACTATTTGGGTTGGAATTCAGATATGTTTCCAGGTTGAGCACTTGTGTGAATCAAAGGTTGGTTCCCATTGGAGACAGGTACAAAATTGGTTGGTGGTTATTTTTTGTTTTAGAGATAGAGCTAGCACAATTTCACATGGATTTGAGAAGATTGTTATTTTTAGCAGGTGCCCTATTGTTTAGGAATTAGTGATTGGAGACTCATATCACGGTTTTGAGCACACAATATTGGTCCTTGCATGATTATGATCTCAATGATACTTTTCATGAGGATCATGTAGGTACTTTCTATTTTTAGTAGTTTTAGCTCCAGGCCTCAGATCAAGATTATGAGCGTACAATATTGATCCTTGAGACATTATGAGTTTGTTGGACCTTTTCTAGGATGACTTGTCAGTACTTTCTATTTTCAGCAGGTGGAGCATTAGGGCTTGCATGTCAATTCTGATTGCATATCTGGAATCCTCACAGAAAATCGAATCTGATGAGTATGATATCATTGACATGCGGTGGGATTGAATTTTTATTAGTGCCTGTTTTTAGACATTTGACACATGGCGGTGTTCTCCTAGTCATCCTGGACATTTTTTGCAGTTTCCTAATTTTTAGGGTTGGACTCCTATTTTTAGCAGTTTCCATTTATAGCAGGGATGGTCACCTCCAAAGGTGACAAGTGGTAGGGTCAAATTCTAACATTTGGAAGTGATGCAGTGTGGCGTGCTCTTTATCTGTGTTAGTATTTATGTACCCGTGATCCTGTAACTATCCTGTATTACTAATAGTTGATAGAGTCATAGATTATGGAATAACAATAACCATTGATCTCTTAGAGGCTATGATTTGGCACCCTATCAGATTGAACAATATGTCTATATAAGCTAGTAGATTACATGAACAGGTTCGATTCCTGGTATGATTACCATTCATTGCAGTGCTTCTATATTCACAATACAAGTAAGATTGAACACCATGTGATTACAGATTCAACTTATATAAAAGCTATAGTATAAAGAAAGATAGAAGTCCAAGCATAGTTATGGAACATAAGCGATAGCGTAATTAGCCTAATCAATGATATTGGTCTAATTCAACATATGGGGTTCATAGTAACACACATATCCTGTAATTAACTAGTATCGGTTACTTATACCATAACGTTATGAAGATTATATGGAAATCATAGTGCTTAACACATGTATCATTTTTCTTAGCTTATGACATGAACCCTTAGCTAATACGATAAACTGAGCTAGATATGTAACCATGTTGAAGTTGATCGAAGAGATATGATTCATATCAATAATAAAGTCCTCTCCTATCCCTTCTTCGATTATGAATGCCCACCCCCTTTAGTTACTGATTGAAGAAGGGAAAGGATTCATGTATACTTCTTCTTTTTTCGGGTATTTTATTACGGATAAGAGAGGACTTTATTATTGATATGATTTGTTTCAGTCCCCACATTTCATCAATCAATAAAATATCCACATTGTAGGGTTTTATTCAATTATTGCAAGTGTGATTTTCATTCTGCAAAGTCTAGTTGATTAGTGTGTTATGTTTATTCAACAAAGGCATGTGGCAAGTGAGTGGCTTAATTAATGAGGGGGCACACTTTCCAAGGTTTAAATAAAATAATTGGCATTAATTAATAGAAAGTGACGTGTGGGTGAGGTGGCATCTCTTTTGGACATATTTGGGCTAATTAAAGCCTAACTCATCTTATCTCCCCTCACTCGCCACAAATACCACTTTCCATGCATTAATTGCCTTTTTTTCTCACTCATGTGCATTAAATCCTATTTAACAGGGCAGATTCCCTCCTCTCCCATGCACATGACTCCTTTGGCCAATTTTAGCCTCCTTCATGCACTATCTCTTTCCATTCTCTCCCTCCATGCACCTCTTCTCCCTCTTAAAACCATAAGTGCATGTTTTCTTTCATCATTATCTCTCTCTCTCTCTATTCATATATGCACCCTCACTTCCTCTCTTTCTTCCACATGTGTGGCACATTCTCCTTGTTTAATCCACCTCCCTCTCTCCATGTGCCATCTAAATATTTCCCTTTCCTATTCCCTATCCCATATCTCCACTTGTGCACCTCCTTAACTTCCCAAGACCTCACTCTTGTGGTCTAAAATTCCCCCTTCACTCATTCGTTTGTCTCCCATGCGCTCTCTTCCCTATTATTTAGGGCGCTAATCTCATAACCCTTTCCTTAAGTGCACCTATCTCCTCCTTCATTGGCCTTAACCCTCACTTGTATACATCTTCCTCTTCTCATATTCCCTCCATCTCTATCTAATCCTCTCACACGTGTCTCTCCTACTCGCTCCCATCTTTTTATTTCCTTTCATGTGCCCTATTCCCTATTAATTAGGGCACACCTCTCGTTTACCTCTCTCACATGTGTGAGTTAGCTCACTCCTTCTTCCACTTAACAACTTTCCCACTATCCCTTTCTTCCCATGTGCATCATCCACTCATACTTACCTCCCCATGCGCCTTACCTTCTATAATTACCACATGTGCACCCTCATTGTTTTTTATTGGGAAGTGCACCCCTCATAGCCTATATATTGGAGTGAGCTATTTGTGTTCTAGGTCAGATTTTTACAGCAACAACATACTCATACGCTATCTCTCTCTTCTATTATTCTTTCTTTCTTCTTCTAGCTACTCTTTCTTTGTGTGAGGATAATCACAGTGTCGGTTCTTGTGCTTGTCGACTATGGTGCAATCAACCCTTTGGAGAGAAATTAATAAAGAAGTGTTGTGCTTATTTTCGAGCTTTCATTCTTGTCGGTATTGTGTTCTTAATTTATGCATTAAATTAGTAGTTCATATCTGTTTATTGTGATTATTATTGATCTTTTAAGGGGTTTTCTCTTCCCTTTCTCTCATCTTTCTCATGCTAACACTGCATGATCCTTCCAAGCGAAACAAAACTGCATTTTTCTAACGTCTTGGGAGGGGTTTTATATGTTGTCCAAGACAAATTTGCTGCTTTTTTTTGTGTTTCTTTTGCAAAAAATCAGATCCAAATCAACAACCCGATACCTAGGGACTCCCCCTTGAGGTTGGTATGCACCAACCCGAGTGGAGAGGAGGTTTTCCTGTGACAATTGGGGTATTCTCTCCTTGTATTAGCCACTTTTCCATCACTAATTTACACTTATACAAGATCTGATTGGAGGGTGAAAATGTGTGTTAACCGGGTCAAACCCAATTTTTCATCTTCATAGCTCTAGAAACGAAGGACCCCAAAACCATTACCTGGTTAAAATATTCTCTACAACTAAATTCATCGAAAACTCAAATGCCAACCAACTCCTATATTTTGCAATATATCACAGAGGGTCCAAACAAATAAGCTCCATCCACCTCTTCATCCTTACTTCCAAGACAAATTCCCCCATGAAGTGACCACTATGGGTGGTTTTCATAAAGACCTTTATATCTTCTAGTCCTACATATTCTCCCACCACTAGACAAACCTTCTCCTTGTGATTCTTTACACACTTCTTCTTATAGGGTTTCTTTCCACATATAAAATCCTTTTTATGCCCTTCATCATAGGAAAATCCCTTGGCTTTCCCACGATAATGCACCAAACCCTAAACAATATATTCCTTCCTCATTCGTTAACTTACATGCCATACCTTATTCATCCTTATGCAATAATGTGTGACCTGGAACAATGGATGATGAAGGGACATGAGGCTAACTCTTTGATCAATTTTGTTGGGCTCACAATAAGGAAAACATTCATTGACATTAAAGAGACTCTTACCATATATACCACACTTTTTTTTTTGCTATCAATATGTGTACCTTCATCTTTGGCAAGAGTGTGGACCCTTAGACTAGGCTTATAATGTGCTATATTTGAAGGTTTATCTAGTGCACATTCCTCACTAAAGGCCTTGTAGCCCTTCAAAGCTTCTATAGCATGCCCGCCCCACTCAATGTAATAACATAATTCCATATTATAAATTATTTCTATGTGATTATTTAATTATTATGACTTCAAAGATGTGTTTCAACGACTACAAGGCCAAATTCGTGTATAAGAAGGTAACAATAAGGCTGACTATCATCTCAAGAATGGGTTGCTCGACAAGCTAGACAAGGTCTATGTTCCTAAAGGTGAAAGATTGTAGTTTAGTAGAGAGGCTCACACCTCCAAGGTTGTAGGACATTTTGATGTTGGGAAGAGAATTGTCAACTTACAAAGGTATGCGTATTGGTTCATAATGCAAGAAGATGTAGCTCGGTATAATGGAGGATGCATACTTTGTTGTACCAACAAGCCTAGTAATAGAAAGCAAGGTTTATACCATCCCTTACTTATACGCACTTGACCCGAGGAAATAATTTCCATGGATTTTATGGGTGGTTTTCCAACAACCAAGAAGGGCCATGACTATCTGTTTGTGGCAATTGACAGGTTCAACAAGATGTGCATTTTTATGCCTTCTAAAAAGACCATCAAGGGGTAAGAAGCAAAAAACATGTTCTTTGAACAGGTCTAGGTGCACTTTGGGATACCAAGGAGCATCATCTCAGATAGGGATACTAGATTTCTTAGTTCCTTTTGGATTACACTCTGGGAAAATATGGACACCAAGTTGAAGAGATCTACAACTTTCCATCCACAGAAAGATGGGTAGATAGAAGTAGTCAACAATACATTACTTCAAATTTTAGGGGGTTACAATCAAAAGCATCGAAAGGCCTAGGATGAAAATTTGATCTATATTCAACACTCTTATAATAGAGCGGTCCACACTTCTATCAATAAGTCCCCTTTTAAAACTTGCTTTATGTATTTTCCACCTTTGCCCTTGGATGTTGTAAATGGACAACAAGGAGGAGTGAGTGAAGACCTCACAAGAGAATCACTGAAAGTAGAAAAAATTGTTGAAAAGATTAGGCAAATCCATTTGCAAGTACATGAGACATTAAAGAAGTCACAGGAAAAGTACAAGGCCCAACATGATCAACATACAATTGAGAAAACATTCAAGGTGGAAGATAGAGTTTGGTTGCAACTGAACTAGGAAGGGCTACAAGGTCCTAGTAAGAAGAGAAAGGCTATGTTGTATGGTCCTTTTGAAGTATTGAACAAGGTGGGTGATAATGCCTACATACTAAGTCTACCCCCATATATGTGTATTTACTCAGTAGTGAATGTGGAAAATATAAAAATCTATGAGCCTTCCAATTTAGACCAGGAAAATGAGGACAAAGTCCTACCTACCATAGAGGGATTAACACCATAATCTTAGGTAGAGTTGGTAGAAGAAACAATTTTGCAAAATAATTCTAGAACTACCAGATAGGGGCAATGTGACCTTTAGCAGATAGGGTTGAAAGGACAACTTTCGGGCAAGGGAAAATGGTACTCTAGGGAAAAGGTAGAGGAAAAATTTCCTCACCTCATTTACTAAAATATCTTTGGGACCAAAATCTTCCTTAATGGGGAGGTATAATTTGGAATGGATCATCACATATTTTTTCATCTATCTTGGTCATTTCTATATGGAAAAATTGGAGGAATTGGCTTGCAGGGCCCATTTTAGTGGTAGGTCCCAGTTTGGAGATTTGGGGTCTAGAATCTTCCAAATTGAGTTTGAGGCATCAAATGAAACTTTTTGGGGTCAAATCTCTGCAAGCATAGATCCCAGCCTCTTGACATTGTTCTACACACTAAGACATTTCCAACGGTTTGAAAGTCTCCCCTCAATTAGAGTTCATACGCGGAAGTTATGCCTCCCACAATTTGACCATCATGGTACTAAGTGGATGCCACATCAAATCCCATTACTCACACATGTGGGGCCACATGTGTAACTTTAAGAATATTCTGAAGAGTACAAAACCCTAACATTAATTGAGGGTTGAGGCATGCAAAAACCCTAATCCTAACCCAAGACGACTATTAGGCTATGTTAAATACTGGGTCACTAGGAAGAGAAGGGTTTCCATTGTTTTAACATTGTACTTGTTCCATAGTTTAGTAGAACATCTAGGAGTGGTATTTGGGAGAATACCAAAGGATGTAGAAGATCCAGTAGCATCTATTCAAGCCACAATGTCATAATCAACTCCATAGAGAGTGCCCCTTTTTTTATACTTGCATTTAATAACCGAAGAAAAGAGAAGTAAGCATAGGCCTCACCTTCTAGTTGAGTTTTCTCCCATATCGAGTTTCCCAGGTCACATCTTTTGTTCATTTGTGTGGATGGTATGTTCATTTGTTTGTTCTTTCATTTTTCGAATTTCAGTTATTTCCATAAATTTGAGTACTAAGCTAGTAATAATAAATTTAGGATCTAAGGAAATAAACTGCATAATAAAATGTTACAAAATATTGCAAGATCTATTGCGATGAATTGTTCCAGTGTATATCCATAACAGTTTATGGATTAGATCCCAATAAACCCCAACCACATTGGTTGAATTTCCCTCAAGTCAACACCAACAATAAAATTATCCTTCAAAGAATGACATTGCTTCAAATCCAACACACATCTGTGTCATTCATGTCAAGGAAAAACTATTTTTCTTTGGTCTCATAAATAATTTCCTATATTGACTTTTCCTTCATCAATATTTCCCATTCATCTTTTGTTTCTTGTTGATAGTGACTTTATCCTAAATATTATTCTTTAGCTTTGTCGACCAATGCTCACACAACTTTGCGCACTTTCAACTTAGCCTCCTCCAACTCATTGATCTAGGACTCAAGACATTAGTTTCGAACAACTTATTGATATTGACATGCTTGTTAATTAGGCTCTTGACCTCTTCCTCAATATATAAGTTCCTAGTCCATAGCTCCCCCATTGGGTTCTCTCTAGCACTCAAAATTTCCCTAGCAACCTGTGGCCAATTCCAAACATGATAAATTTGTCCAAAAATCTATATAAGCTACTCCTTGTTGTATTTCACTTTGATAACCAATGGTTATGTGTCCTCTACTAAGTGCCTATTCTTTGACCTTACAATGCACAAACTTTCAACTTCAATAGTTAAATATCTAGCCTTCCACACAAACATGCTTATACACATAATGGACTTTTTGGAGGGTGTCCATTATTTGTTTAGGGTATGTCGCAACATGTACATTGGGAAACTCTTCTTGCACCTCAATCCAAAAATCCCCAAGTCATCGATGTAATTCCTAAGACTAAGTGCACACTAGTTGCACTCATGTACCTCCATAATAACCTTTTCTCGGTTCAAAATTCTCCTGTTGCACCTGATCCATAATCGAGGGACTTATAGCCCACTCACTTCACCAACATGGATTCTTTGTGGAATTTGATTTCTAGTCTCTATCTTAGTTTTGTCTATGTCTTTCATAGAGTTCATTGTCTTCTAGAGGCTACCAAGCATATGTCCTATGTCCTGCATAAGGACCTTTCTTCCTTTCACGATGAGAAAGGTCTTCACTCAATGTAGCCTACACACATCAAATAACTAGCAATGACAATGACAATTCAAGGCAATAAACATCAAAGCTTTGCAACAAACTCAACATAGCCTATTGTACAATATCCAATCAGGTCGTTGAGTCAGTGATTGTAATGCTCAATGCATTTCTAAGTGTAACTAGACTTCTTGATTGATTAACTAACTAACTCATTATTTGGGGTTGTAAAATGGGTAATGATAACATATGAAGAGGCACTAGTATCCTACACCAAAATAACCTAATTTTCCATTTGAGAGACATTCTCTAGCCTTTGATATCAACCATTTAGTCATATTAAACAATTCTTTGGATGTAACCACCAGCTCGGCAGCCAACAACCCGTGTAACAATTAAAACTTTTTTTTTTTTTATCAGTGAGAAATACCTAGCAATAACTTGGTCACCAACTCACTCAAACGCACATGTATTCATTGTCATTCTTTATATGTCTCTTAACAACTGTGACCCTCAGTCCATGTCATTTAGGCTCAGGACCAAACCTCTGGACAATAGACGACATCTTTCAGCCATTGGTGGCGTCCAAGGCAACGTCTGGAGTATGAGTACCTAGTTGACCAAGGGAGTAAAAGTGGAAGGCGTAGATAACAAGCAAACCTTCCCTGGACGCCCGGGAGCCAGGGTTCGTGTGCACTAGTATTTAGACCAAAGAACAATGTTTTGGGTACGCTTAGCTGGCATGGTTGGAGATCATGGTACCCAGCAAAGAATGATACGTGGGTTCTCTCCCAGCGCTAGGGTTAGCACACAGACCTGTAACCAGCTAAATAAGAATGCGTGGGTTGTATTGGCCGTTAGGGTTTAGGGTATAGGAGTTAATATACAACAAAACGAATTCGTGGCAGTGTTGGACAGCCAGAGAAGGACGTGGGCAGTGTTGAATAGCTAGAAGAGGTCGTGGCACATTGGTCAGGAAGAGAACGTGGCACGTTGGGCAGCAAGAGAACGTGGTATGAGATGCCCATGAGAGGCGTTTAGGGCTTGGGCGTGTTAGGCAGCAAGATAAACAATGAATAGAGAGATCAACAACAAGAGGAAACGTCCCTCGACTAGCTAAACACACCCAGCTAACCGAATGGTGCGTGGGCAGCTCAAAACGCCAGCCAAACGAGTGAGCTTCGCCTCCCAGAGAGTGCGACTCCAAGGATAGAGAAATTTCGTTTTGGCAAGTTCTTCAACAACTAGATAGAGAGAAATTTCGTTTTGGCAAGTTCTCCAACAGCTAGATAGAGAGAAATTTAGTTTTGGCAAGTTCTCCAATAGGATGATCACATCCATTGATCTCACAACTTGGATAGAATGGACACTTATCAACTTATAGCTGTTGTCCCTCACCAATTGTTAATGGAAAATGAATTTCTAAACACAGTTAGCAGAGGTATAATTTTTAATTCCTCATTACAACTAGTAGAATAACTACAGGTGCAACTCACACTAATTTCTCATATTCCACACCATGGACAAAGAATGGGATTTAACTAGGAACCATGCACCTATACAAATTAAATCTAGAATGATAGACACAAAGATCAATCACATAATGGACACAATTATTTTACCCTGGAACCCAAATGAAAAAACCAGTTTCAAATGGTGCTCAATATTCTCCTTTCGGCAATCTCTAGTACAATGCTCTCTTCTTTGGCTAAAAGCCCTTTGAGAATGAGTGAGTGAAGAAATAAGGAGAGTTAGGAGTGAGGGAAGGTCAATAAACACGGCTCTTCACTTTCCATTCCTTAGCCTTCTCTCATATTAGTTTCTTTTCAATTATTTTTTTTTTTAACTTTTTTCTCACATCTTTGTTTGTCTTATTCAACTTACACTTACATTGTCTTGCATAACCTTTCTTGTTTGTCATGGTGTCTTCCAGGTATCGAGTCTTGTTCATTCTTGGTTTGGATCCATTTCAGATCACACCTTCCCATTGAGAGGCTTTTTAGTCTCCAAAAGCTCAAAGAAACCAATCTAGATCATTGTTGTTTGCTTCTCTAGAAGGTGGCTCCTTCTCTAGAACGTGGCTCTGATGTTGACTCCTGGCTACAACTCTAACTTTGACTCTAGATTGTGGCTCTGGCTACAACTCTAACTTTGGCTCTGGATTGTGGCTCTGGTTATTGGTTCTGGTCCTTGGCTATGTCTCTGGCTCTGGTTCTAGCTTGCTTGTTCCTGCAATGCAGAAATTGTAGTAGACCTTGATGCCTTTGTTGAAAGGTGATCTACCAAAACACTATAAGAGTCATGAAGAGAGCTTACTTACTTTATAGGGCTCTAGGAACATGCAAATATAGCATGATTTCATCCATTTCTTATTATTTATAAGGTTAAGATATCTATGATTCAATGTTTCATGAGGTCCACACAAACACAAAGATAAAGTGGATTACTAATCAATGCCACCAAGTATGTTATTCTCATTGAGGATATTGATTGTTCACTTTGTCTCTCAAAAACTTGTGAGAGATTGGATGTTAGATCATAATATCTAATGCATAGATACGATGATAACATAAATTATGTTTCCTTCTTCATAGCTTTCTTAAGAATCCCACCTAGGCATCAAAATGTTTCTCTAAGAATTAAGGTTGCAAAGGATATGTCTCATTGATCTTGGGCTTGGGATGAGGCAAAGGGAAAGAGAGACTATGGGGAATTATCAAAACAATTTACACTAAGTATCATCAAACTAACGCCAATGTTGTTAAAAACAACAAGAAGAATGTGAAAGAATGATATATAAAGATGCATAGAATAGGGGAAAGGGGAATGATCAAAGGACATAAGAATATAAGTATGCATTCGATGAGTGCCTACACTTGTCAATGTTGTTATAAACAACAAGAAGAATGTGAATGAATGGTAGATAAATATGCATAGAATAGGGGAAAGGGGAATGATCAAAGCCTATAAGGATATAAGTCCACATTTGACAAGTGCCTACACTTGAAATTTGAATAAACTTGTACGGATATAAGTCAAAAATATGATTTAAATAGTAGTTTTCTTTCTTTCCCTCCAAAACTATTTATCCTTACGATTGACATCATTATCTTGAATCCTATTAGTTCTTTTAAAGTTGATGTTGATAGCATATTTTTTTGTTTTGAGGTCCATTTTTTACCTCAAAATTTCTCTAAAGAGGCATTCTCGAATTGTCCTAGGCTCTACTCACTTGGCGAACATATCATTTCCGACTACATTCTAGAATTGTGTTCACTTCACTAGCACAAAAAGTTTTGTAAAATATATTTCCCAATCCTCAAAATGATGTATTAGAGGAATATGATTAATCTCATAGAAATCCTTTATCTATGGCCAATTACTTGCTTTTTGACATTGCTCACATTTCTTGACTAATTCGAAACATTCAATGGAGATTGTTGGCCACCATAACCTTAAACATAGGATTTCCTAAGTTGTCCTAGTCAATGAGAAAAGGTGTCCTACTAAGACATAATGGGCATCTTTCATCAATTGTTTAGTTTCTTATGTATTTTCTTATGTATGCACATATCTTCTTAGTATCCCTTCCATTCCAATCCGACAAAGGTTTCCTACAATGATTTTGAATCCTAGAACTTTTTGAACTAGACTTTGTCTTTGCATTGTTCT
>JZKD02S2180974.1:18325-29233 GCA_000966675.3 Picea glauca
TCATATTTAAGTATTTTTGTTTCTAAACATGTTTAATCAACATATTGTATCTTGTTGGACAACAAACAATTCACCTTGAACAACAATTAAACATTATATGACATTAATGGTTATAACTTTTTGAAATCACAATCCAAATTAAACACTTTCATAAAAGTAAAGTTAAACATTATATGACAACTATAAATTTAAATGAGTGATACATATCAAATTTCACTTAAAAATAGAGAAATCATCAACAATGTTTGTCATTAGCGTACTGATATTACATTTTATAAATCAAACAACAACAACAACCACAACATTATATGAAAACCATATATACTTGAGCGATATACATATGAATATACATGTCAAACACACATCTCAACAAAATATGCAATAAACATGTCATATATAGATCTCTATTCAAATATAAAACAATCAGTATAAATGTCAATTAGTACCAGTACTAGCTGGGTCCACCACCAGAGCTAGGTGCATCAGTGTCTCTGCTACCAGAGGTAGAGCCTTTATCAAGAACAACTATCTCATAAACAAATGTCAGCATAAGTGCACTATCAAGTGTCTCTATATCAATATCATGAATATGTGCATCAGCAATACCCGATGTGATCATAGTGTCCAAAGCATCAAAAACTTGTGACACACTTGGAGGAAGAGGAGGAAAAGTGGGATCGATGGATGATGACACATGTGGACTAGGAGAAAGATAATGATCAGTAGATGGTGACACAAACAAAGGAAGAGAGGGAGGAGGAGGAGATGTGGATAGATGATCGATAGATGTTGCAACCGACTCATGTGGAGGAGAATTAAGAGGAGGAGGAAGAGGAGGACCATGTGGTGGAGTAGAGGATGTGGATGGCTCTGTTGATGAGTTAGATATAGTGTGATCATGAGCACGATCCCTCAACGTATCGATGAATTTGACCGCACCAAAAATATGACACATCAACATCATCATGTCATGAGGCAAATGCCTCCATGTAGTAGAAAGATCATCTACACGTAATATGTCTCTAGGGGGTACAGGTACCACTCTATGACTAGTCATGCCACGACATAGCTCATTCGCCACCTCCAGTCGGACTCTTGCATATGGCTTGCGTGGCATGTGGAGTCTATGTACTACTAGAGGTTGCTCCTCTGCCTCCTCCATCACCTCATCCTCATATTGGGGAGGTGCATCCCCAATATATGTGCCAATATCTGAAAAACAATAGATTATAAATATAAGATAATTGAAACAAAAGTTTATAATAAATTACATGTGCATTAAATAAGACATTAAAATATGCAAATAGATTGATCAAAACATAATGATAATATTACCTCTCTCATTTGGTGGCTCCTCTGTTGTAAATTGGATGTTTGGACATCCTCTCCAATCTATCCCTACATATGGGTACTCTACAATATCAAGGACATTATCATCCTCGTTAGACAATAAATCAAATACTGCCCATCCCACCAGAGTAATGAAAAACTTAGATTATCCCCTCTTGGGCATCAACTACCCCCTCATATGCATACACACACCAAACATAGGCCTAACAGGAAAGTGGGGTATCGATGGCCGAGTGGCATGAATCCTCTCAAAAAATAGTGTATACATCTTAGATGTGAATGGGAAGAATCTTGTCCTAAACAAAATAAAGAGATAATGACCTAATGCACAACAAAAATGTCTCGGAAAAACATCTGCCCACCTAATCGATTTGGGCTCCCGCAATAAACTATCTGCATAATACAACATAGTTAAAATGATGCACTGCCCATCAGATTTATACTTTGATAATGACGAGAGAATCTTACATAGACACCTAATGTTCTATATCTCGAATGCATCTATCTGCAACTGACCGCCTTTAACTTGGAACTCTGAAGCCGAAGGAATATCCATACTGACATATCTTTGCACATATTCCAGTTGGGTCTCTCCTGCAACATTGGGTGGTAGCGTAGGGAAATGGGGAAAATACACCCCCTCCTAGACAACCTAGTGATGAAATAAACATCCTCATCTGTGGGATGATACCACATATCAGTACTAACCCTAAACCCTTGTCTCGCATGATCCCAACAATGGATCAACTATTGTAACAATGCAGGGTTCCCCCTAAGGGATCTACCCTCCTGATAAAACTTCAAGAGGCCAATATCCATAAAAGAAAGGTTATGAGTATGTTGTGAAATAAAGAAAGGGTAAGCCTCCCTAGCTCTCTCCCTGACCTCCCACTCACACACAAAAGCATATGTCTCGATCTGTCGTCGCCCCAACTCCTCCAGCTTTTGTCATCGTTGTCTCTGATTCACATACAAATATTGTTAGACAGATATAAAGATAAAATAAATTGAAATTATAAAACAAATACATATATAAATGACGTGTATTTAAAAAAATCCAAAATTAATCTTTTTTGCAAAAAAATATTTAAAATAAATCGGTGCGCCTCCAACAATTCATATGCCTCATCGTCGATGCACTATCTAAAATCAATATCACATTTAAGCAGTGCATCCCATAGGAATATAAGCATTGACACAATTATTTTAACAACACTAGTTCATCTTGTTAACAAAGACAAACCACAATGCTAAAATATTTATAGTGCAAAATCCGCAATGCCCTTTGTTAAACTGAATGCACCAGTGCACCATGTTTACTAGAGCATCGACATGTTGTCTACCGGTGATGTTGTCTTTATGAAACTGATGCGTTTGGTGGACTAATGGGCGCCATTAAGATAAAATTTAGTATCATTGTTGAAGCAGTGCGATGAGTTACTATTAAGACATCGACACCACCATGATAGTGGAGCACTGACGTTTTGTACATCGATGCGTTGTAAAGGATAGAGCACCAAGAATGAGGCATCCAAAGAGGCACCCTACTATGAAAATTTGGGCAGTATATGTCTTGGTGCGTTTTTGTATACAGTACGGGTGCATTGGACTATAATGGTTGCACCGCTATGTTAAATTTTATAAATAGTTAAGTTAGCGGTGTTGTTAGTTAAGTGAAGTGTACTAGTGGGTAATGTTAAACGACACAGGTATGATTTATCTGATGTGTGTAATTTTTTTATAAAGTATGGTGGTGCATTTGAACATTGATGTGTCAGGATGTGGTGGGTTCGCACTAGTGCGATTGGTTAAAATTGGTGCACCACTAGGTTAAATTTTCATATAACGTTGATCCAGTGGTGCAGTTGATGAAGTCAAATGTGCCGGTGTGGGTAGAAGCCATTGTGCACCAGTTTCAAGGAGTTCCGAAGGATGCACCGCGTTGTAAAGGATAGAGCATCGGGAACGAGGCATCCAATGAGACACCCCACTATGAAAATTCGGGAAATATATGTCCCGGTTCATTTTTGTATACAATATTGGTGAGTTGGATTACAATGGTTGCACCGCTACGTTAAATTTGATAAATCGTTATGTTAGCAGTGTCGTTAGTTGAGTGAAGTATAGCGGTGCAGTGTGTTTGAACATTGATGCGCCAAGGAATTATTGTTCGGGTACGCCTCAGTGCCATTCATTAGAATTGGTTCACTTATAGGTTAAACTTTATATATCGTTGAGCTAGCGGTGTGGTTAATGCAATGAAATGTGAAAGTGCAGGTAGAAGCCCATTGTGCCCCGATTTCGAAGTGTTTCGAAGGACACACAACTTTGTTTCTAATAATCCATTGTGATGCACTTGAGTGAATGGAATCAGTGCATACATTTATGAGGCACACTGGCGGTGATGCTCACTATTTATTTAACACAGTATGCATCGCATCGAGGCGATCTGAACCATTTAGGTGCACCACGCGAAATTGAAAAAAATCACAAATTTCAAACTAAATTGTAATTTTGAATGGATGGAAGGTAGTAAATAATTTACCTGATCTCTTATGTCTTGAGGAGGCATGGTTGCACCGTTGAGATGAAATGAAAATTTGTGGTAATTTCCAAAATTTGGAAATGTGTGGAATCCACCAATTGAGCTATTTAAGTCGGTGTAGAGCATCAAAAATAGGACATCTTAGGAAGAAAGATGAGCATCGATGCTTTCTTGAGAGTTTGGAAGCATAGGATGCTTTATAATGATGAAAAATGGTTTGGTATTTTTTATTTTATTTTACCCTACTTCAGTGTGCTTTTGGACATTTAGGTGCACCAAGGTGTAATATGCAATGCCACCCGTGTGATTTATTCAATGCATATAATTATATTATATAGTATGGTGGTGCATTTAAACATTCTCTTCAGGGCGTTATATTTTAGGTACGCCCTAGGGAAATTGATTAAACTTGGTGCGCTACTAGGTTAAATTTTTTACATCGTTGAGCTAGTGGTGCAGTTAATGAAGTGTAATGTATTGGTGCGTGTATAATCCCATTTTGCGCCGATGTCGGCGTGTTTCGAAGGACGCACCGCTTTGTTTTTTTGGTGATTTATGGAGGTGCATTATCTTGAATGACACCAGTGTGGACATATATATATGCACCATTGACAATGTTCATTGTGTATTTAACCAAGTATGCATCTTTTCGAGGTGAGCCGAATCGTGCGAAATTGAAAAAATGTCAAATTTCAAGCTAAATTGTAATTTTGATTGGATGAAAATGCAAATAGGAAGGTAATAAATAATTTACCTACTCTGTTATGTCCCGAGGAGGCATGGTTGCACCATTCAAAGGAAATGAAAATTTGTGGTAATTTCCAAATTTTGGAAATGTGTGGAATCCAACAATAGAGCTATCCAAGTCGGTGTAGAGCATTGAAAACGGGGCGTCTTAGGAAAAAAGGTTAACATTGGTGCTTGCTTGAGAGTTTGAAAGCACGGGAAGCACTGTAACAATGAAAATCAATTTGGTAATATTTTTTTTTATTTACCCTACCTCGGTGTGCCTTTAGATATCTAGGCGCATCGGTGTGTTGTTCAATGACACATGTGCAATTTATTCGGTGCATGTGATTATTCAATGGCAAAGTATGACAGTTCTACTGGAACATGAATGCACCAGAGCGTTATTGTTCATGAACAGTCCAATGCATCTATTCCTTAAAGGCGCACCAATTAAAAAAACCTCTGCAAAAACCTCCCACAATCCACCTATGTTATGAACAATTACGGGGTGTTTGAAGGTTTAAGAATCGGTGCAGTAGTTTTTATATGTGACTGGGGAAGTGTGTGAGTCAAGCAAGTAATCCAAAGGAGAGGAAATTCATATGGGAAGTTACAACAATTTTAGATAGTCAAGGTTTTGGGCATGAACAACAAGTAGAGAGCATAAAAGAAGAGCTTAGAGTGGGAGAAACCAGGGAGGGTGAATTCTGGAGCATGATGGAGCGTTTCTAGAGAATATTTGGAGTTGAATATTGAAGATCTAGGTTATTAGGCCAGAAGAATGAACTTCTTGTGTAAGTTGCATTGTAACAACAAATGTTTTTTGTTGTTTACTGGTATTTTTCCTGGTAGTGAGTTCCCTTGAGTTCCTAGTAGATAAATTCTTAGTTACCTATGCTTGAGAGACCCTCATAAATGAATTGGATACCTAAGGGATTGATATATGTGAAGGGGTACATTACGTGGGTTGGGCAGGTTGAGAGGAAGAGAGCTAGTGAAAAATCAAGATAATTGTAGGAGAATACTAGTGGGTTGTGGGTTTTCTAAGCTTTGAGTGGACAGTGAGAAACCATCCTCTTTTGTGAATTTCTATCCCCATCTCGGGAGTGACTTGCAGTTGATATTTGGAACAACAAGTCTATGGTTGGGTGGAACACTTGTCCCAAGCAGTTGGTTGCACAATTGAATTAAAAGATAAGTGTTCTATTTGTTTCATGTCTTGCATTATGAGTTTTAATTGTTGTGAATCAACTATGTGTATGAGACTACTTTATATGTTGTTGTAATGAGTTATTAGTTGCATTCCCGTGTGATTTCAACATGTTTTATATGAATCTAATTGATGGTATTAGATAATAGTTAAATATGTATGTAATTCATAGCTGATAAGATACAAGAAATTAGTTAGTAGAAAATTTTAAATTTTATGAGTGTTTATGCATGTAATGGACCTCAGCTAGCCTAGGGAACATTAAAATATAACCAATTAGGCTCTTCATGTTGATTTACGTTTTTCTATGAATTAGTTAGCTCCTTGATTTCTAATTAGAATCCATAAAAAACCCTATCAAACAATAAAAATAAAGTATAAGAATCTAAACTAAATCTATAAATTCCAAACTTCAATCCTCAATCTCCGGACTCTTTGTAATGTGTATTTTATAAAATTTGGGAATGAGGTAATGATCGTGTTGACAAGTCTGAATGTCTTGTCAAGAAGATAAGGGAGAACGCTCGATGGTAGGTCCCAATTGTACCTACTCTCATTTGGTGTAGCATTTCCCGCAATTATATGGGCCTCGCTGCCACTCAGAATTAAAAGAAGAAAAAGGGGAAAGACAATAGACTGCCCCCCAAAGATATCTAATTAATCTTAAGGCTAATAAAACTAAAAGAAAATTAATCTAATCCTTACTAATTATAATATATCCCGGGAGAAAAACTAATAGATGAGCACAACTTAAGATGATATCTTGAGCAACATAAATAGTTCATGACAACCAAGACATGTTAACACAATAATATTGTAGATGTCATCTTAGATAGATGAAGATGAGACTTGTAACATCATCCTTTCACTCATTAGAAATCACAACAACATAAGAATCCTAAATATAAAGCACAAAAATAATTCATATGATTAATACCTAGAAAAATTAATCAACAAATATAAGTGTAGAATAGTCCCACAAGCATTTACAAACAATTATGACTTCATAATGTCTTCTTCTCTTTATTACTCAGAAATAATAGTACCATATTTTGTTACAAAAGGAAAAATTCCCTCTTACATACAATGAGCTCTCTTTTATAAAATAAGAGAGACTCTTCAGCTTTCGTGGTTGTTCATTTTGTTTTCCCCTTTGTTTTGTCTTTTTTACATTACAAATTTATTTTTTTCATTTTGAAAATGTAGATGTGGGAGTTACAAATGGGAGTTGAAGAGACTCTTGGGTGGTTACATTCACCATGTGACAATTTACAAATGATATCTATTTAAATATATTTTTCGCTCTACTTGTTGTCTTCGTTTTCTAAATTTCTTGGGTTGTTCTGGGCATTTCTGGCTTTGGTTTGCTAAACGAGATCATCATGGCTTCTTCTCCTATGTCTCAACTTTCTATCAAGCCCTTGCTGGTCCGATTCCATTTCCTATAGCACCAAATATGATTGTTTGAAATCTGCATAGCCGATTCTTCATTTGAATTTAGGTTCCTTCTATGTTTTGCATTTTTAAATATTTTTTGCTCTCAATTTGTCTGCACTTTCTACCCTAGCCTGTTCTTCTCTTCTCCAACTTTATTAAGTCCTCATGGGCCTAATTTCGTTACTTGTAGCTCCATATATGACTGTTTGAAGTTGGTGTGACCATTTTTATTATGAGAAATATTACCCTGTGGACAGGCTAAGCTCCCCTTTGGACCAAGACTCCTATATTTGGTCCAAAGACATAAGTGAACAAGTGGTTACTACTTTCCCTATAGATCTAACTCAATCAATCAAGTAAGAGAGAAGAAGAATGATGTGGCATACCTTGTTGTGATGTTCATCCTCGTTGCTCCAATCCTGACACTTGATCTCCAAGCTCCTTAACGCAAATGAAATCCTACAAAGAATAGAAAATGAACTCTTCCTCCTACTCTAGATGATGATATAAATCAGATCTATCTATGAAGACTAAAACGACAATAGACAAGCAAATGTAGAACACGTGAAATTGAAGGGAGTAGGCCAAGTTGATATTAATTGGAAAGCCAAAGAAGAAACTTACACAGCATGATTGACGATGTAGTGACTTCTCCAAGCTCTCCTCTTGCATCCCTTGCATAAATATTGACATCAAAATGTTGATGCTTCCTCCAAAATCAAAGGTTTGATACTTGAATTGTTCCCTCCACCTTGGAAATACCTTCAATATATAGGCTTGAGAGTCACAACCACCATGAGAAAACGAATGATATGGTTGAAGATATGGATCCTTAAGTTGGGATTAGATCCTAGGATAGATCCCATAGGGTAGGATTCGACCACAAAAAACCTCATCCATCAAGATTTGGCCCTTAAGAAAAGGTATATGGTCCCCAATTTCTCTCTAACAAGATTGGCACTCCCCCGGAGTTGAACACAGGGCGTCATCCTATAAAGTGGTTCTCCCTTAACATGGAAAGGGGGTTCCAACCCATGAAGTGGGGCTCCCCCAACATGGCCAGGGGCACCACCCTTCATAAATTCCCAAAAATGGTCGATTTTCCAAGAAAAATGTGTGTTTTTTGCCTTGAAATGATGGGTTTCTTCCTCCAATATGACTTAGGGCTCATGGAAAATGTCTTTCATGGTGTCAAGGGGTTGTGACACTTAGAAAAATGAATTTGAAACTTGTTAAGGTGAATACGACACTTGCGACAATGCATGTGACACTTAACAAGGTGCATACATCACTTTGCAAAACTTGTGACACTTAGGGTGCGAAACTCAAGTGTGACATTTTGGTGTGTAACAGATGCCCCCTCAAGTGTGAGGTCAGAAGAGAAAATGATGGCCGAAACACATTAAAAATTATTCAATGCAAGGGTGTTGGAGTAGGATAACCTGGTAGAAGTTGCAAATAATCGTCAATCAATATAAAAATATGTTCCATTTCCGAGGCAGGCATACCTATGCTCGAAATATGATATGACTCAAAGCATGGTCACCGACCAATACACTGTGGATCCATGAGAATATTGACTAAGGATATGGCCACTAGAGATATAATTTGGATCCATACCTCCATGACATGAACTAATCATAGCCACAAAAAATACACAGTGGAGCTACTAGAAGACAAAACATAGCCACATATCAATACAATGTGGATCTATGTGACAATATATATATCAGTAATATTTCCAGCATGGTGATTGTACTGAAATATTTTACATGCTCAAATGATCTTCATTGCATCCTGGGCAAAGCACATAACAGAGTGAGTTCCCAACCCAAGGTCTTCGTCCCGATCCCGAAACGGTACGAATCTAGCCATGTGAATAGATGATTTGATGTCAAACATGGTAAAAACCACTTGATTACCAGTCTTTGAGGTATACCATTAAGAAGTGCGAGGGAAATTACCAATGATGACAATGACTCCCAAGGTACCCTAATACATTCCAGTGAATGTGAATAGAGGAGATGAGTTTGAACATTCATGGAATCATCCTATCATAGGCCAATGATGTGAACCTACTTTCGAGAGCGAGGAGGCCTGCCATTCAGGATGCAGGTCCCAAGGTACTAACTAGTTTCTAAATCTAATTCTCAGATAATGTGCTGAAGTCGATAGGAACAAACTCATCAAAGGAGGGCCATTATGTATCCCCCATCATCGACACCAAACAGACATAGGAAAGTGATGTAATATGGTAGATGAAATGCATATGGACTAACATACGAAATGGAAACTAGTACTACTACAGATGGATGGTTTCAAGTGAAACCTCCCTTGAACATGATGAGGAATGACAACTGACTTGGAATCATTGACTCGACAAGTACCAAGAACATAATGTGATGGAAATAAGAGCACTCTTCGACTGGAACAAAAAAATATAGTGACACATGGAATTGGTATGACTCAAAGATAATCAAATTACCCAACTGTAAGACGAGACACAAATATGTGCCATGTTCAAGGGAGACAATAGCTGCCATAAAGGATTCCAAAAAACTTGACCCACTTCCTTCAATTACTCCCCCCTATCCAGATAGATGAGTACCTCTTTCTTTTTTAACGAGCTTGAGGAGGATAGTAGATGCGTAGAATAGCTCACCCTTCAGATGAGTCTCTCTTCACATGTTTAACGACCCTGAAGAAGGAGGGGTTCGACCATGTATGGGTCTTAGAGATTGGACTCACATAGGTCCTTCTATGCATAGTTTTACGAGCCCAAAGAAGGTAAAATCGGTGGTTTTTAACGTTTAGAGAGTCTGAAAAGAACTAAGAGACAACTCCATGGATGATTTTTTCGTAAAATTAGTCTCCCAAGCCCGAAAAAAGTGTAAAATAATACAGGGGAGAACTCTTCTAATCATGCTTGATTAGAGTATTCTTTTTTCGTAATTAGTCTCGCGAGGCTGAAAAAGAGATAAAATACCACTCAAAAGAGGCCCTGTCAAACCTTTTAACGAGTGTGAAAGGAAGCAATCTCACTTGACAATCTTTTCATGTTTAGGGAGTATGAAAATAACTTAAAGGAGACTCCAAAAAGTTCATTTTTCGTATAGCTTTTACGAGTCCAGAAAAGAGATAAAAGTATACTCGGTAACATATTCTCACGAATTAACAAGAACGAGAAAGAATAAATACTAAGCTTGGTAACTTATTCTCATGTATTTACGAGAATGAGAAAAAACAAAGACTAAGCTCGTTCTAGAAAAGATTACTACGTTACAATGGGAGTGACCCCCAAGCGAGGATCACTCCTAGTAGAGTGTCCCTCTAGAGGTATTTTCCCCCCTAGATTCTTTGGTAGAAGCTAGTGACTTCACTCCAACATGATGTCTAGAGGCTGGAGACCTACCCCCCAAGCATAGTTTCCTCTAGAGACTCTTCTTCTTTCCTCGTTTAGGCATATGGTTACTAATAGGAACATTTTCACTAGGTGGAGGAAAAGAAGGTTCAAGTATAGGATCTATTGGACACACCTACCACACTTAGAGGGGGGGTGAATGAGTGTGGGGCTCTTTTTCCCAAAACTTCCCTCTTGCACAAAACTCATCAATTAGCATTCAACATTTATTCATTA
>JZKD02S2180985.1:16694-32009 GCA_000966675.3 Picea glauca
TACAATGTCAAGAGATAACTCAAACCAATACAGATAGTCCTCTCCAAAAGATGCACCACTCTTCTCCCTCTCTCCAACTGGTAAGTTACAGCTTGCCTCTTAGAAAATGAGCAAGTGTGTTGTCTGATAAAGTGAGGCGCTAGCCTCTCTATATATACAAGTTTGGCACATGTGAAGGGTCTTCATTGGCAGGGATAACTTCTCACTCTGGATGGGTAAACCCACCTTTATTATATTTATGGGTCTCAATAATAAATACTGGGGCCGACTTCTTATTCTGCCTATTACAATTGTCTGTTGACCAATCCGCAAAAGGGGATTTGGTCCTAATACAATTACCGACATGATTAATCCAGAATGGGGATTAATCCTATAAATAATATATCAATAATAATAAGAATACTATTTGCAATTACATTATTTCAACAAGAAGGACACTGGAAAATGGTGTGATTTCCACAAAATCCCCTGGCACAACATCGATGAATGTCGCTCAAAACAGTCATTGGTGGTTGAGATCAAAGACAAGGAGACAAACCATAATTTAGAATCTGATTCTGAAAATACTGGTAAAGTACAGATCATTGACACAGACCCCACTGTTATTGTTGCGACCGCAACAATTCAACCAAAAGAACCAACATATCCTGAAGAGGGGGAGCACCTTTTTCATTCACAAATGTGGGTGAAAGGGACCCCGCTGCATTTTATTATTGATAGCAGAAGCTAGAAAAACCTCATCTTAGTAGAGGTCATCAAACAATTGGGATTGTTGACAACACCACACCTGCAACCATACAATATCGGGTGGCTTCGGAAAGGACGAGATCTCTGTGTTAGCCAACAGTGTCAATTGTCATATGGCATCCAACCCTTCAAGGATGAGGTATTATGTGATTTTTCCCCACTGGATGTTTGTGATGTTCTCTTGGGCCAACCATATATGTGGAGACGTCATGTTGTTTATGAGTCTCGACTCTGTAGTGTCATTGTTACTTTGGGGGGTCATCTCTATAGAATACCATAGGTAGTTCCGACTATTGTTCCACCTAAAAAGTGTCGCAAGGTAGTATCTCATACTGCAAAATTTAGCTTTTTCACAATCTGTTCAAAAGGACAACAGAAGGACACTGCAACCACTACAGCCTCACCCCAAGCACCTTCTATCCAATAGAAGCAGGTCAACAAGGCTATATCAAAGCACAAAGATTTCTTCTACACACCTTCCTATCATGTATCTCAACTTGTTGCACAACCTCAGCCTCAAAAGTTTCTTGACATACTTCCAGAAACTGAGCAGCACGATGTCTCCAACAATACAAGCAACTCACCAAGATGCAGATCCAACAAACGCTTTTCCCTCTCCCCCGGAAACTCAACAAATGGATACCATTGATTCCTAAGGAGGTAGGATTGATCTAGGTGGATATCGGTGGTCACCCACCTTTTTCAACTGGCTCAAAATAGTTTTCTAGCAAATTTGGCAATTTACTATTTTTAGCAGTTTTTAACTTTCGGGGGCATTTTGAGGGCCCAAATGAAGGTTTTTCGATATCGATGTTCTAAATGATATATAAAGGCATGATTTATCCCCCAAAATGAATCTCCTTGATGATATATTTCCAACGAGCTATCATATGCCCAAAACGGAGATCGTATGCAAAAGTTACGACCTGGGGAAGTTGATGTACTAACTTACCCAAACGGGGCCCACATGACTTTCGGCGCTTCATATCCTAGGGTTAGGATTTTGGATGTCTAGGGCTTTTGAAATTCCTGTTTATTGTGAAAAGGCCTTCAGAGCCTCATTGTAATCATCTTCTTGCGAATGCGAGTAGCCGTCACATCTCTTCTCAGAGATAAGCTGCCACCATTCTAGCAAGTCTTTCACTCTGTATTTTTACAGTCTCTATATATTTATTTCATTAATAGAAATCATGTATTACTGTATATCTGTGTTTATTGTTGCATCTTTGATGCATTTTTGTTATATTATTGAATATCTGCGATATCTCTGTGCACTTCTTTATTATATCTCTGATCTCATTTCGTGCTGAAAATAATCTGGATCACCCAACAAGTGCTCTATTTGTTGGATTATCCCAACTCATCAAAGTGTTAGATTTTCTTCCATACAATGCTTCAAATGGATGCATTTTCAATGAGGCCTAATACCCATTGTTGTAGGAAAATTCAACTAAATGAATATAATCTTCCCACTTTTATTGTTGATCCATCACATACATTCTAAGTGTGTCCTCAATTATCCTATTAGTCCTCTTTTTTTTCCCATGTGACTCTAGATGATACGATGTGCTAATATTTAAATTCGTCCCAAAGCCTTTGAACAAAACCTTCCCAAAATTTGAAGAAAACTTTGGATCTCTATCTGAAACTATTATCTTAGGCACTCCATGTAACCTAGAAAATTCGTTTATGAAAATATCTGCAATATTTGCTACCTTATGTATGGTCTTCACTGGAATAAAATGTGTTGCTTTAGTTAATTTATCCACCACCACCATGATGGAATCATGTTGCTTCATTGTTCTGGGAATATTTGTGATAAAATCAACCGTAAATACTTCCCATTTCCATTATGGAATGGCCAATGGTTGTAATAACCTAGATGGATGCCTATGATCAGTCCTCATTTTCTAGCACTCTAGACATTTGGCTATGTAATTAGCCACTTCTTTCTTCATTCCCGACCAAAAGTATTGGCTTCTTACCATTGCAACTATTTTATGATATCCTAGGTGTCTAGCATATGACATATTATGAATTTCCTTGAGAATTTTTTTTCAACTCACTAGAATTCAACACATACACCTTTCCTATTTACATTAGAATCCCATAACAATTAAATTTCTGCTGTAAATTTCCTTGCTATAATGTTTCTTTTTTTTTCACATATTGTTGATATGAGTTTGTTGCTGCAATAATTCGATATTTCAGATATGTTGTGTACATGATGATGGCTTCCACATGCACTTTATGATCTCTCCTGCTGAGTGCATCAACCACTTGATTTTGTTTTCATTGTATATGATTAATTTTGTATTCATATTCACTCATAAATTCCATCCATCTAGTTCGTCTATTATTTAGCGTTGGTTGTCCAAACAAATTATTCATACCACAATGGTTTGTTATTAGCTCAAATTTCTTACCCATAAGGTAATGCCTCCACATTTTTAATGCATGTACAATAATTGCTAACTCTATATCATGTGTGGCATAATTTCTCTCATGCTCTTTTAGTTTTCTAGACTCATAACATACCACATGATCCTTTTGACTAAGAACTCCACTAAACCCTTCTTTGCATTCATCAATGGACACAACAAAATGTTCATATAGGTATGCAATCTTCAATATTGGTGCACTTTTCAAGATGTCTTTCAGCTACTGAAAGATCTCTTCACACTTGGAAGTCCATTCAAATTATACTCCCTTCTTTTTCAAAGAAGTGATTGGGATTGCAATCTTCGAAAAACCTTTTATGAACCTTTGGTAATAACCAAAAATTCCCATGAATAATTTGAATTTTATCACATTCCTGGGTGTTGGCCATCCTCTCATGGTATTTATCTTCTCATGATCAAATTCTATCCCTTTCGCTGAAATTATATTCCCCAAGTAGTAAATATTATTTTGGTAAAAGATGCACTTACTTAGCTTAGCATACAACTTATGCTCTCATAGAAATTGCAACACCATTCTTAAATGTTGCTCATGATATTCTTATTATTTAGAGTAGACGAGTATATCATCTAGGGACACAATCAAAAACTTGTCTAGGTACTCCATGAACACTCCATTCTTCAAACACATAAAAATTGCTAGGGCATTTGATAGCCAAAATGACACTACCGTGAATTTAAAATTCCCATATATTGTTCTAAATGTTGTCTTATTGATGTCTTATTCATTTATCCTTGATGATATCCTGATCTCAAGTCAATCTTCAAAAATATTCTTGCACCCTTCAACTGATCAAACAAATCATCAATTCTTGGAAAACGATACTTATTATTTATGGTGACCTTATTAATCTACCTATAATCAATACATAGCCTTAAGTTTCCATATTTATTCTTTATGAAAAGAACCATGGCACCCCAAGGTGACACACTTGGGTGTATATACCCCTTCTTCAAAATTTCTTCAAGTTGCATCTGTAACTCTTTTAGTTTTGGTGTGCCCATTCTATAAGGTGTCTTAGACATTGGGGAAGCTACTAGCACCAAATAAATAGAGAAATCAATGTCTATTTTTGGTGGTAGTCCCAAAATTTTTCTAAAAAAAATTTCAAAATCCCTCAAAACTAGATGGTCTTCAATACTTGCCACCTTTTCTTTGGATGTCTCCTCCATATGGGCTGCAAACATCTGACATCCTTTCATAAATCTCTTCTTCAACTACATATCTAAAATATCTCTAACATTTACAACTCTTGGAATGCCTTGAATCTTGCCTTACTTCCCTTCCTCATCGAGACATGTGATTGCCTTATTGTAATAGTATAGGACATCATGATGTTTTTCCAACCAATCCATGCCAATTAGACAATCATATGAACCTAGTGGTATGATGTTTACATCGAGCTTTGTATCCAGTCCATTCATGTGTATCTGATAATATTTAACCAACTCATTTAATTTCCTCTTATCCCCCATGGATAACTGAACTGGCCAAGTGAAATCTTTCAACAATGTTAGCATTGATGTAACTATGTCCAGCTCCAAAATCAATTAAAATGTCTATGGGCTCACTATTGATCTTACCTTCCACTTCAATCATGGGAGATTGATATTTAGCTTCCTTATTATCCAAGGATGCATAAATTCTTGGCATGCTTTTTCCCATGTCTTCCACTGTTTCAACTTATTGAATGTTGTGGACATTCCTCACTCTTTCTCCTTTGTGAGATAAATCCCCATATAGATGATTTTCATCACATCCCCAACATTGCACCGACTGATTCCTTGTCCTTTTTCCAAATAAATCTCCAGTCTTGTGTTCATTTTGGGTGACTTGAACTTTTTGATTTGCTTGGGAATTATTCCCGACCTTCTTCATTTGATCCTTTTTACCCTTCATCTTGTCATTCCAAGATTTTTTGAAAACTAGTCTTCTTTTGTTGTGCTCATATAGATTCCTTTCTCTCTTTATGGTTTCCCCCAAGGTTTTGGGTTTATCATATTGAATATTATCACTATAAAAAGATGGTAACCCACTTAGAAACCTTTCGATTTTGAACTTATCATCATTTATGAAGTCAACAAACTTTAACAATTCAAAGAACTTCTTCTCATATTCCTCCATTGTCATGGTTCCCAAATTGAGTTGAAAGAAATCTTTCATCTTTATTTCATAGTAATTCTCAGACAAGTATTTCTCTGGGAAATTTCCTTTGAACTACCTCCATGATCTTATTTTCTCATCAAAGTTCTTGGTTTGCTTAAGTTGATATCACCACATGGTTTCCATCCCTTGCAAGTGGTAGGTGGGAATTATATCTTC
The DNA here is from genome assembly GCA_000966675.3 of Picea glauca. Taxonomy (NCBI): domain Eukaryota; kingdom Viridiplantae; phylum Streptophyta; class Pinopsida; order Pinales; family Pinaceae; genus Picea; species Picea glauca. The sequence continues at coordinate 22,224 of JZKD02S2180985.1, forward strand.
TACCCAGGATGGGTAATCATGTATCTGGGAATATTTCTCCATTTCCAATAGCCAGGCCTCAAAATCTTCTCTTTTCTTGTGCTTACCTTTGAAAGTCAGTGGCTTAATCTTCCTGAGTTCACCATGCAAGATGTCTACCCGAGATATTATCCTTTTCCTCTGAACATGATACATATTTGGGTTGCTCATTGGACCTAAACTTGCATGAGTTCTTCTAGTGGAATGCCTTGGAGAATGATGGTGTCTACTCATGCTTCTTGATTTCCTATCATTCCCATGATCATCTCTTTTTATATGGGATCTTGATGCTTACAGTTTTCTAGCACTATTTTCTTTCTTGTTGCTAGATTCATTTTTAACTTTCTTATGTACCATATTTATGCTTTGAAGTATCTCTTCTTGAGCCTTCATGATCCTCGCATTATCGGCCCTATAGCTTTGCACTTCTTTTTGCAGGATTCTCATAGTTACAGTTGCATGCCTATATCTTCTCCCATTAGACTCAGTATTAACATTACCCATGCTGGTATGCAGACCTCTAATTTCTTATTCATGGATGTAAAACCCTTGATCATCCTCCATGTCTCTAGTTATCATGTAGGAACTAAAGTCTTCTTTTCTGTATCTCTAATTTTGCAAGAATGTGCATGCAATGATTTTCTCTTAGAATTAAGCATATTGAAAAATATTTATCAAGTATATTACATGTCATTATTCATTTTAAATTATGAAGAATATTAATGCACTATTCCCAAGTAGGATTCCTTAAATGCATTCATTTTCAAAACAACTTTCTAATGGTTGTCCTCATGCCTTAATCTGAGTTTTGAGAGAAAAGTTACAACAATTACAAGTTTCAATTTCCACACTTTTTCTACTACATAATTCAATTTTATCACTTTTGAAGAAATGTAATGCCCAAATAAAATTTATGGATTTACATATCTCTTCTAATCCTCAATACCTTTCCAAAAACTATTTGTTTTCTCCAAAACGAGCTCTGATATTAATGTTATGGTGACAAAACAGTGAATGAATATTCATTAGCACGTGCAACATAGTAGAAACACTCAACAATTGTATGATTATTTATTGATTAGATATCTATAGTATATATATCTTAATGGATTCACCATGGATCTAAGTCATATCTCTTCTTCATTTCAGGCTTTCGCGTTCTCCAATTTGTAACCTCTAGTTCCACCGCACTCACTTTGCACTTAGATTATTTTCCATTATTTTCTCTACAGGTCTATGATACATCATAGGCCATCGTATACCTCACTCTTTGGTCATCCAATATGTGACACATGGTAACCTCCTAGCCACCTGATCGATTCTCCATACTTAGTCATTTTCTAAGATCTCATTGTGGGTAGTGGGTCTACAACACTTTCCCAACTCTTATATCTATGACCCCGTCTAACCGATCCACTCTTGGTACTTAGAAAATTTTCAAGATTTTTTCATAGGTCCCCAGATATGCAGGGATACCTCACTTCTTCACATAACCTTGATTCTTCGTCGTATTCACCACCTCCGCAACATCTTGGGACTTAGTTGATTTTCCACTTGTTACCGCGGTTTCACAGGACTAACAATTGGCCTGCCACATGGCTCCACATCACCTGGAAACTATCATCTCATACAATATGTACCTACCACCATGGAATTACATGTATTTATTCTACAACATAAGCTAACAAGTGGCCTCCATGTCATGCTGACATCATTGTACGAAAAAATACCCAATTTTTTCCAATTTTTCTTTTTTCTTTTCAATTTTCCAAAGAGGCCCAATTTCACAATTATTTCTATGTCTTCCATTAGAGATTTTAAATAAGATAAATAAACCAAATTGGGTCTATACATACAAATTATACCCTCTCCCATCTTCAAATTCACCTCTTGCACATTGAATTAGTCTTGAATTACTCTCTAGAAATTGGGTTTTTTCCCAATTTCGCCTCGATTTTGTCACGCATGTTATGACTGCTCTGTAACTTCAACTTTTGGCCATCTACAGGCCCAAATATGCTAAATTATAAACCAAATTTTATTATACTTAATTTATGGGCTCGATTATTCATATTACCCATGAAAGTTCTGTCAATTTTACTGTAGTAATTTAATAAAACAAGTTGCAGGCATATTCTAGAAGTTATTTCTCCGTGAATTTTCGCTTGAAAATTAAGCTAACTCATTCCATCCAGGATCAGTGTTGAAAAATTGGCTCTGATACCACTTTGTAACATTCCCCCAACCCAACTCAGGGACATTACGGTGTGTAATACACATAAAAATGAAATTTCTACTAACTAAAGTAATTTTTTTACTATTAGTCGATTTCATGTAGCTTACAATTATAAATTTAAAATAGGTTTAGCTATTGTCTACAACCATAAAATATATTCATCTAAAGAACGCCAAATTAACATGATTTTTTCTTAATCATTCACACAATGACATATAAATCATTCTCAAATGCACATAGTTCATGCACATCAATAACACATGTAAATAACATGACAACAAGATATAACACTTAACGTTCGAATCTGTTGTGCAACCAACTGCTTGGGACAAAAATTCCACCCAACCATAGACTTATTGTTCAAATTCTCAACAACCACTTACCCTTGATCTAAGGCTATTAATCCATAAAAGAGGGTGGCCTCTCACAGTCCATAAAAAACTCATAAAACTCATATCCCAATTGATATTCTCCTACAACTATCCTAATTTTTCTACCAACTCTCTTCCTCCTGACCTGGCCAACCAAAGGAATGCACCATTCATTTATCATGGATAACCCAAGGGACGTGTCATCGTTTTTCTAGTATTAACCCAATGAATGTGCCATTCATTTATCAGGGTCTCTCTAGCACAAGTAGCTAGGAATCTCTCGGCTCGGAACTCAAGGGAACTTGCTGATAGGAAAACTTCTAGCAAACCAACATCAAACACTTGTTGTTACAGTGCAAATCACTCAAGATTTCACTCTTCAGGCCTAACAGCCTAGATCTTCAATCTTGATCTCCAAAACACTCCAAATGTGTTCCAAATTTCTCTATAATTCCCCCTCCATGGTTGCACCAGCTTCAAGCTCTCTTTCTTGCTCTCTCGTTTCCCTCATGCACAAAAAATTCTCATCTAAGAATTGTTGTCCCAACCCATACAAATTTTCTCCCTTTGTCTTGCCTTACTTGACTCAAACTCATCCCCAAAATTATTGTTCTCAACCGCCATGTGCCCAATAAAATTGGAATGTGACCACTCACACCCACCCTCTTACATGTATTCAATGATTGGATTTGCGAACACTCAATCATAAAATGGAAGGTCCATATACAAAATGACAATTTGAGGAAAAATGGGTTGAACTAATATACATGGGTATTTCCCCCTTCGACCCCTCTTGGCCATTATCCTATACACTTGACCCTCTTGTGAATTAATTCAACCCCCATATCTTTTCCATGTCCCCTTGGCAACTGGCATCACATTTTATTATTAAAACATAGATATTCAATTTGCTTATTACATCGCTTGGTTGTAGCCACATATTATATCCACATAAGCATGAATTAAAAGGAGGATGTTACAATCAAGGTGAATGAGGTCCTTTAAGAAATCAATGGAGTGTGATGTAATTCTTATTTGTGAATGAGTGTAGTTGGCATGTATTTCTCTTCATATATAAGCTACCACCATTCTAGCTAGTTTGTGTTTTATAGTGTTTTTATATTTTATTCATTAATAAAAGTTGGTTTTCATTATATTTTTTTGTTCTCTTCTATATTTTCATGTGTATATCATTTCATTCTTAACATAATCTAGATCATCCTACCTACTCACATGTTCCTTCCCTCTCTACAATTTTCCCAATTTGTTCAGGAAGAAATTTGTCCAATTATGCAACACCAATTAGACATTCTACTCAAATTGGAAGAGAAAATGCAAGAATCTAAAATGAAACTATATCAACACCAAGAGTTATAAAAATGTTGGTTCAATAAGAACTATGTTCACATTAGAGAATTTTAGACAAGGTACCTAGTCCTAAAATGGGATAATGCCAATGAAACTAAAGGGAAACATTTGAAGTTTCAACAATTATTGATTGGCTCGTATTTGATTCATGAAGTAATGGGCCCAGGAACCTTTAAATTGAAAAATCTGGAGGGGGAGATTCACTATATCATTGTTAACATCCAAACCCTCAAATGATACTTCTCCTAATAACCAAGGGTGACATATACCTGTACACAGTAGGATTTATTTCAATTGTTTGTTTTGAATTTTTTGTTATTTGTGTTTTGTACAATATTGTATTTTTGTTTTCTCATACCCTTTTTGAATAAGTTTTGACCCATCCACTTGCCTCATCTACTTTTCAGACTATAATACCATAGTACTTGTTGCGAGCAACATAATATTTATGTTAAGGAACAAGGAATCCACTCTCTACAAGGTTGTTCTTATTGGAATTTTAAGTCAGGGAAATACATTGTACATAATTTGAGGTAGAAGGGGATGCCAAGTCAAGCAACAATAACTGGGTGAACAAGTATTGATAGTCTTTTCAGCATTCTTAGGTCAAGCCTTGGGAAAGAAAATAAAAAATTCAGTTTTCAATCACAGTCCTCTCTTGATCATGGTGTTATTCTCATAAGAATTTTAAGTTCTTACACGAAGGTGGGTAATGAATCCACATGTACCTCTCTAGGTATTATCGGTGAGCCCCACCCACTTTAACATTAAAATTATAACCTATACATATCTTCAAGAAAAATATCCACCAAGATAACAAGTTTTGATAGGGATATAATATCAAAGAAACTTTTGTACCACCTCACTTCCTTAACACCCAATTTGTGATTGCAAAGCTTATATCTAAACTTGTAAGGGTGATATCAATGAAAATTTTAAAGGAAGTAGAAATAACTATAAAATTGTGTGGGAACTGTAAGAAAACCAGTCAGGGCTATGGGTGTTCACTAGAAGTGGGTCCATGATTATATGGTACCAATGAAACTTCATTGGGGCTATGGATGCTCATTGTTAGCGAAGAAATTCCATGAAAATAGAGATGAGGAACAAACTTATCCTAACATCAAATCACTTACAAATTATGTGTGGTGTCATGCTTTGTCGACAATTGGGCACATGTGAACTTAATCAACTTACTTCATACTTTCTCTCATAGATAATTCATGGAAAGGGATTTAAAATTTCTTACCATCTATACTTGTCTTTTAGAAATTAACTCCGTGAATTAGAACCCATGATATAGGTGAAAGACCGCATTTATGCAAGGATATTATTGTGAAATGAAGAAGTGACCTTGGAATTCATAAAAAGAACATAGATAACTAGTTATTCTCAGTGAATCACGAATTTTTTTACCCACAACAATTCCCATTTAATTTTTCTACCTTAAGAAAATTAAATGGGAACCCTCTTACTAAATTTTTTCCTAACTTGATACCTAAGGAAGTATATCTTCTAAGGATTGGCTATCATGAGTAGTGGAGGTTTTTCCTAGCCTTGTTATTGGTCACTAAGATTTTCTACTGTTCCTTGAACAATCACAATGAACCTTTCACAGGGACTTAATCCAAATATGCCAAACCAATGCAAGTCTTCATCTGACCTATGAAACAATTCAAATTGTGAACCTATTATATTTTTTTACCACTTATATATTCCATGACTACTAATTACCGCTTTCATGGAAAAAAAATTGTGGAAGTTCCTTAACAAGTTCTCTAAGTACCTTTGACTATTTTCCCACAACCCATGAAATAAAAGCTTTCGGGAAATAATTTTGTGGGAAATTCATAATTATAATGCTTGTATACCGAACATCACAGCTACCCATGACTCAAAAGGTTGAAAGATTTGTGAAAACAATATTCGCGACGATTCCCACAAACCCACTGAATTCAATTCTCTACCTTCCAAGAGGCTACATTCCTGCATAACCCACAATTCTTCTTCGTCAAAGTATGATAAGACTAGGATGGTACCCACATCCTAAATTTTACCAAAAATATAACATGGACCCCTTGGAATATCTCAGATGTCATGGTATTATCCACATATTTATTAACCTACACGCCGCATCTCATGAGAACCTATGGAATTACTTGTGTGGAATATCATTACCTACCTACTATGACATAATGTTTCTTGCATTTTCAAGTCGTGAACTATGAAGGTCGTCTTTCCACAAACCTACATTCCAAAAATGGTGCTCGATCATGTGTTGTTTCCCACCTATGAAATAATTACTAAAAATTAAGTGCATTAATGTTTCAACAAATAACAATTTGAATAGAGGGTTAAGACTTTATTATTCACATGATTTGTATTAACAAATAGGGGTATACGAACACCAAGTATTAATGTATCATATCTTTTAGGACATTGCTTAATATTTGGGAATCAAAATTGCACGTCTAAGAAAATTATAAGAACTTATGTATTTGTGGATGGTATAGGTTGGAAGAGAAAGGAAATTTCTAAAGCTGCAAGTCATAGAGCCAGAACTCCATAATTAACCATGGCACCTTGAGAAATAAATACAGACATGATGACAATGTCCAATACTAGTCACCATATAGGCATTTAGGGTTGCAACATATGGGAAGTGATGTACAATATGTTCTGTAATAAAGAGCTATCGTAGAATGACCCAGACCTTGGAGTATATCAGAATTTATAGAAAAGTGACATCCATACGATCACCACTTGTCCTATTGTCCTATATTACACTAAAGTTCCCAGATGCACCTACAAGAATGTAAACAAACAAGAAAAAACCATCACCAACAAAAAGAAGAATGTCATTTCTCCTTTGAATATTGACAACTTTCACAAGATTTACAAGATACGGAAGTCGTTGGTATTTCTGAATGGGGGATTCTTAAAAAAATTTGCTATAGAAAATTCAAAGCCACTGGATATTATTTAGGATAGGTGGGATGAGGAAAATCCCTTCATATCCAAACTCAGCAGGGTATACAATACCCAAAATTTCAATCCACCATATCAATTATTGATTTCTATGATCTATAGACTGTATGGGGAAGATAATTGTGTACACTTAAAAAAGGAATGGTCAACTAGGGTTCATGTTGTGGCAGAAAATGGAGTAATATTCAACTGAGTGTTGATTTTATTGACTAGCATCTTCCTGAACATCCCAAAGACCCACAAAGATGCGCAATCAATTTTTTATATTTATACCTTTATTATTGATGCTATTTATGCGTATTCCCCTAATCTAGAGATGAATTAGGACTAGAATCCGAGATTTCCCCCTATTCACATATATTGCTTCGAACTATTGACAGGCTAGTATTGTGAGTACTTATATCAATGTTTATGATATTATTTTACAACACCATTGTATCAATTGTTTTTCAGCCAGAAACTGTAGAGGATATCAGGGAAAGTGTTAGAAATGATACAAGAAATAATATATTGGTACCTTGAGAAGAACTACACCTACATTCATGTATACAGATGTAATGCTCCACCACGTCTATAACCCATTTATGTTTCAGATAAAATTTTGGCTCGAGAAGTGGAATACCAAATAGTAGAAGTTGTCATAGGAGTTTCCATGAACACTGCAAAAAAAAGGAGTTGGCTCGATTTCCTAATCAAGATGGGGAAATTTAGATTGAAAAATATATTGCATGGGAGGAAGGAAGTCTTAGCTATTAAAGATATTATTTTGTGTATAGAAACAATAAAGAAACACAACCCTATAAATGTCATGTATAACCACTACAAACCATTGAATATGGTACCCCCCTTGGAGCATGAAATAAAAGAAGAAGAAATATTTTGTGAGGCCATATCATATGAAGAAGTGTTGGAACATGTAGTAGGTACACCCTAGGTTGACTCCTTTATGGAAAGATAGGAAGAAAATAAATTCATGTTTCATAAACAACTATAGAAATTAATAAGGGACACTAGGGAGAAGATGGATGCAGATGATAGATCTCAAAAATAAAAAAGAAGAAGAAGCATTAAGGAAATTATTTGTAGTGAAAGAAAGTGATAAACAAAATAAATAGTAGGAAAAATCACCCAAAGAGATCAAGGAAACCTGCGAAGCAGTGAAGAAATCCAAGGCCATGAAATATGTAAAATCCCACAAATCCATGGAGGATGAAGTTTTCCATGAAGCCGTGGAAAAGTAAAGAATGATATTGATCCAGAATCGGATCCAGAGGCCTGACAGGGCTCAAAAAGGCTCAAAAATGAAAGTGCTTGGAATCCGAAGAAACTAGTGCCATTGCATTCATCTCGTCTTCCTGATTTCATCCATATATTTACTTCGTCAAATGGGCCTCGTATGCGAAAGATATCGCATTCTGTCCAAAAACCCAAACAGGCAAAAAAAATGGATGATTGTACAGTCCGTGCAGTCCGTACAGTGCCACGTGGTAGGCTGATTGTACAGGTCATACGACCGTACAGATGATGTGGCATCTCCTGGAGATGACATGTGGCCAATGATGTGGCATACAACCAGTACAGTTGCACCAGTCAGAGGGTGACACGTGTCACCACTGTAAGGGTGACACGTGGCATAGGCTGACATGGTAGGGATGACATCAGCAAGTTGACTGGGCAGGTACGGTGACAGGTGGTAGGGTATGTGGAAGATATGTGGATGAGTCAACATTCGACACTTGGCACTTTTTGATTGGTTGTTGAGGTGCCATGTGGCCCAGTCAGGGGCTGCCACGTGGCACCCTATGGTTGGCTCATGGTTTGTGTAAAAGTTTATGGTCTTCACCGGGGTCGAACCCCGGACCTCTCCTTCGGACTGTGGAATGGCAAGACTGGGCTAGCCACCTACCCCATGGGTGTGACTTAACATTCATACAACAATAAAATTATTTGAGTTTGGTTAAAGTTCTATTCGGAGGCGGAAAGGGTTGGGGCTTAGCCCCAGCCCTCGGCACTAACACACGACAGTGACCGCCCATATAACCGGGAGCACGGAGGTTTAACGTAGCGGGGGTCATGATAGGGACCAACCCTCAGATCCTGGCTAGATTCCATAGGACTAGGGGACTATCCACCATTTTGGGCGTGGGGGTTAGTTGGTTAAGCCCGCGGTTCTATCCACACGCCGAAAACCAGGAGCCAGCCGGACAGGGGGGTTAGCGTGCCTGGAGGAGCCTGGCAACATGGAGGCACCCATATGACCCAGAGCACATGCCGAAGGGGGCTGTACCTATTATTATACAAATTTTGGGTTTTTTTGCTATAGTTCTAATTTTCATTGATATTATGCCTATTATTAATGGATTTAATTCATTTTTGGGAGATATTGGGCATTTTTGGAGCCCAAATTTTGGGAGGAAGTTGGGGATGGATAACCAACTTCAGATCTATAAAAACTAGGCCTGTTTGAGGCCATGGAGGATAGTCAGAGCAGAGTTATGTTGAAGGGAAGCCAAGACAAATCCATTTTTATGTAGGGAAGCTATTGAGGAGCAGACACTTGCGGGCCATTTCTGGGAGCTCCGGACATCCGTTTTGCGTGTTGTTTTCTTTGTTGGGTTCTAGAGATCCGGAAGAACATGACCAGATCAGTCTTGTAGACAATTGGCACTACTGCAATTTACTTTTGAGCTTTTGAACAGAAATAAAGAAGCCTCCCCCACAGAGACAAAGGCCCGGAGACGTAGGCAACGTTGTGCCGAACTCCGTTATCAATTCTCTTGTTATGGTTTGCTATTTATTACTTCA
>JZKD02S2180996.1:8509-18686 GCA_000966675.3 Picea glauca
TAATGACAGATTTCTTCATCTATTCCATGTTCTGTACTTTATTTCAGTTTAGCTCAACTATTAAGAACTGTCATCTTCTTATTTATCTCATAAACTTGAACTAAAGGAATTCTTGTTGGCTTGTATGATCCTACACACTACTGTACTTGATTATCTAGATCATTTTTCTCCATACCTTTTGATATTACTCTGTCTGTTCATTGATTCCTAAAAGCACTGTTTCATTCGATTGCATTGTGAGTTGTCTTCTCATTAGTTACTCTCTATTATCCCATTGATCCACACTTTCATTATTCATGATTTATTAAGTTACCAAGCATCCTTAGTCTACAACCCTAAGGAGTTTCTTGGAGTGATAACAATATGAATGACACGACCAATGATTTGGCAGCATTGACTCAAAGACGACACTGGGAATGAACTTGTAGTAAATCGAATGAGAGACAAATGGATTTCCCAAACTGACTTCAAATATAATGAATAGGGGGTGTCATGTTCAAGAGCGACACTTACTGCCAATCAATACGAATATGAAAACATATCCCTTTCCCAAATTTCCCCCCATCATTTCTGGTGAGTACCTCTTTATTTTTACACAAGCTTGAGGAGGATAACATATGCTTGTTGATATAAGCTTATCCTTCGGATAAGTCCTTCATAGTATGTTTAAAGAACCCTAAGAAGGAGTGGTTCGGTCCCATCATGGGTCTATCCATGTTTGTTTAACGAGTCCAGAGATAGAAAACTCGAAGGTTTTTGATGATTATAGAGTCTGGAAAAACAGTTAAAAGAGAACTCTCTCAGTTCCTTTTTCGTAAAATAGTCCGATGAGACCGAAAAAGAGATAAATTATCACTCACCAGATGCTTTCTTCATATACTTTATCGAGCGTGAAAATAGCAAGGTCGCTCAACTATCTTTTCATGTTTAGAGAGTCTGAAAAGAGCTTAAAGAGGACTCCAGGGGGGTTCCTTTTTCGTATAACCTTGTTGAGCCCGGAAAAGTGATAAAAGTATGCTCAATCGCGTTCTCATGTATTTTCGAGTGCGAGAATGGACAGAGACCATGCTTGAGGTTTTATACAAAAACCATAAAAAACAATCAAAACATGCGATGGAAAAAGAAAAATTATGTCCGCATCCCGGTACATGACCATCAAAGTCATTACGCCTGCAAAAGTTACACTCAAAAGGGCATTAGGGATTAGGGTTTAATAAATAAATAATTATTAAAAAACCAAATAACATGGTAAAAGTAAATAAAAAGGAGTAAAATTCTTTTTACCATATCATTTTCACTTTTCCAAAATTTGAGCCCAAAACCCCCTTTTTTACCCTCAAAGTTCAGCGTCAGATTGCAGGAGTTACGAGCATCCATTTGGTGAGCCGTTAGCGACAATGAGGTAGGATCTTTGTCTTCTACTCTTTCATGGTTTAATTTTTCATTTTCATTGGTTAAAATTCATTTTTTGAGTTGATTTTATGAGCCCTAATTGCGCTCAGTCATTCTCGCAGGTGGGCTACATGGGACCTGCGAGAATGGGTGATTCTCGCAGGTGATGCCACATCAGTCTGCGAGGTTCTTGCACTGTGCCCAAAGGGCACCTGCGAGAACCGCAAAGCACAATTTTTTTTTAAGAATTTACTCAATAAAAAAGAACCAATTCATGAATAGAGTTGCTAATCCTCTTTTTGTGCTTCTTATGCAGGTAATTGGCCATCAAAATGGTTCTTGAATGGCGTGAAAGGGAGCACGAAGAAGATAATTATATTGCTAGAAATGATCCACCCACTATTGCTGCTTTAAGAAACTGTGGCCTTCTGAATTACTTTCGTATCCCGGGCATGAGGGCCCAAGTCAGGTTATTAGAGTACCTTGTGCATATGTGGGATCCTGATCAACAGGTATTTCATGTGGGGGTCCACACACTGTCCTTAGATATTAAGGACATTTAATTTTTGACTGGACTCTCTCAGCGGGGGTACCAAATGAGCCTGATTGGTAGCAGAGGTGGTGGGATTCCCATGAGTGAGTACTGCTGCATACACTGTGTTCCTGAGGCAGAGAGGAAGAAAGGAAAAGTAACTATTTGGGGGGTACGGGATTTGACCCTCCGTACTATCTTTTTCACCATAGCTTGAATGGTAGGGAGCTCTGCTCCTCACATGGCGCTACAGAGTTACTTCCAGTATTCCATAGAGTGTACTGAACCTTAGGTTTTCAGTTGTGCAGATGCAATGCTTCGTAGTATGAAAAAGCAGTTGACCAAATGCAGATGAGGTGACCTGAAGAAATTTGGGTATTGATCTTTGTTAGTGTCCTTCTTCCTTGAGAGGGTTCCATTACTAAGACTGCAGGTTGAGTGGAATTTACCAGCTCCTAGGGATCCAAGAATGCTGAGATGGTGTCGGCTCATGGCCCTGCACGTAGCTGGACCAATCATCAAGTATGATGATACCTTCTTCGATTGGCTGCAACCACAAATGTTGATGGTTGACGATTATGCTTATACCAGGTTGGATTTCTGAGGAGATCCGAACTTAGTACTTCCAGAGGATTCTCAGTGGGGGGAACTTGGTAAGAAGTACACACATTTTTTCCTTTTAAATGTTTTTGTGAATTTTTATCATATGTAAATGTTTTTTAAATATGCTCGTTCAAAGACTAAATACAAAATTAATTTTTGATGACACAAATGTTGGACCTTATCGACCTCCTGGTACTTCTCCCATTCAGTGGTGAGGAGAGGTATCACCAACACCACAATATGTCGAGGATTATCAAGTAGTGGAATAAAACCTAGAGGGCTTGACCGCAGATATTCCAGACATGCCTCTTGAAGAGGTTCCACGACGCGATCAACGTCATACAGTAGGAGTGTCAGGGTCCATGAGTCAACTGCTTCGTAGAGTTTCCCGGGCAGTCATGTGTTACCGTGAACATCATCCGTGACGTCACTTTGTAGAAGCTATGAGCTTCAGATTTTGACATTTGGTCTTCGGACAAAATTTTTGTAAAAAACTCTTTTGATCGTTATATATACAGACGACTTCTATCAGTTTACCATGTGTTATGAAAATTGATGTGATTGATTTATAAATGATCCAAATGTCTGTCTAATACATAGTTAGCCAATGCATCAGTTAATGTATTTAGACATCTAGGAATATGTTGATATTCAATGTAATCAAAATAACGTTCCAAGAGGCGAATTCGCAAATACACCTGTAACAAAGTAGGACTTCAAATAGTATAGACATTACTTAACTGTAGTACTACAAGCTGCGAATCGAGTCGCACAACCAAATGACGGATTCCGAGCGAGATAGCATCAACCAATAATTCAATAACGACGCTATACTCTGCAATGTTGTTAGTCGCGCGACCGAGACACACACCTTGTAAGGAGACAAGTTCGTTTGTAGGGGTGTAAATTTCCCATGCAGCGGAAGCAAGGTTCTGAGTACTGCGGCTAGCGCCATCAACGAAGCCAATATAGGGTAGTGAAGACTGCGACGTCTGAAAATCAAACACAACGTCACATAAGGGCAGAGACTAGATAACGACAAAAACAAGCTATAGTAACACACAAGAAGTATGATACAATAAAAATACAAGTACTCGTGCAAAAATGATTTTATGCATAGTACTTCTTCAAGTACAACCCATTCTTGGGTTCACTCAAAGGGATACCATCGTAATCTACCAACTCATAAGATCCTTTTTCCAAAACTCATCAAACGATATAAGGACCTCACCACATGGATTTGAATTTTCCATCCCCTAGCATATCTCGATCTTGATCATAGAGGAGAACGAGATCTCCTTCCGAGAAAATGTGAGGCTTGACATGTTTGTCGTATTGGGCCTTGACACGATTTTTCTGAGCTTCTATGCCTAGGGTGGCATCGCGACGAGTTTCGTCTAATCGCATAAGATACAAAAGACGTTCTTCCTCAACATAAGTGTTGGGTAGGATTTCAACAGCTAGTTTTAAAGAGGGTATCTCGCATTCAATCGGGAGAATGGCTTCCACACCATAGACTAACCAGAAAGGTGTAAATCTAGTAGCGGACTTGACGGATGTCCGGTAAGCCCACAATGTTGAAAACAACATTGTGTGCCAACTTGTTTTATGAATCCCTATCATTCGTCAGAGCATAGTTATGAGAACTTTGTTAATTGCTTCGACCTAGCCGTTGGCTTGTGGGTAATAGGGCGTTGAGTTATCATGGTGAAGACCCAACTTTTTCGTAAGTTCAGACATCATGAAGTTTCTGAAGTGGCTACCATGATCAATGACGATAGCTTGGGGAACACCAAAATGAGCTATGACATGATTAAAAATGAATAATGCTGCGGTCTTTCCAGTGTTGTCAAATGTCATCATCGTCTCGGCCCATTTCATAAAGTAATCAACGACTACAATGATGTAACCATGCCCCCCGGCTGAGTGATGGTGACATGTCATGAAATCGATGCCCCATTTCGCAAAGGGACCAATGGAGACCACAAGGTGAAGAGGAGCGGGATGTGACCGTATCTTGTTATTATAAGTTTGGCAGGCATGGAATTTTTGAACGACGATTATGTAGTCGTTAAATAAAGAAGGCCAAAAATACCCTGCTCGTAAGATCTTCTGGGCAGTAGCGTACCCAAACATATGACCACCACAGGCTCCAGAATGGTAGTCATTCAGAGCTTTCTCAGCTTCATCGAACGTTAGACAACGTCGAAAAACAGAGTCGATCCCCCGACGATAAAGAATATCCCCGAGGATAATGTATTGACGAGATTGATAGCGTATACGATGTCGCTCAGTTCTAGACAAGGTTGGCCTGAAAGTCTGGGTTTGGAGATATATAATGATATCACCATACCAAAGATCATGAGTGCTAATAAGTAAAAGAGATTCATCGGGTAATGAATTAGCTACTACTGTTTCCATTTTAGAATGGGGAAAATCGCATATCAACTCAGCAAACACAAAGGACTTCTTAGACTTGGCGCGTTCAAATTCCAAGTCAAACTCCTGGAGAATAACAATCCATTTGGAGTATTTTCCCCCTAGAAATTGACGTGTAAGAATGTGTTGCATAGGGCTGTAGTGAGAAATTATTGTAGTCTTGCGTGAGAGGATATAGTGCCGGAAGCGTTGGATGGCTTGGATGGCAGCCAAGACCAGTTTTTCGACATGTAAATACTTGATTTCAGTAGGCGTTAGATTTCGACTCAAGTAGTAGATAACATGTTCATCGTTAGCATCATCCTCTTGGACAAGAACCATACCAATGGTGTAATACGAAGCAGCAAGGTAGAGGAAATAATCGCGACTGTAATCGGGGGGAAAGAGAAGCGGAGCATGCGTTAGGGATAATTTCAAAGCTTCAAAAGCATTGTTGGCGATGGTATCCCAGACGAACTCTGAACCCTTTTTTAGAAGCTGCGTAAATCCATGAGTTATCTCAGCATAATTTGGGATAAAACGACGAAGAAAGTTTGCTTTCCCCTGCAAAATTTGTAATTGGTGAAGAGTAGAAGGAGGAGGGAGATTAAGGATCGCCTCAACCTTTAAAGGATCCACCCGGATCCCCTGACGCGAAACGATAAAACCTAGAAGATGGCCAGATTCCACGCAAAAAATGCACTTATGACGATTCAAACGTATACGGTAGAACCGACAACGAACGAAAATGGCTCAGAGGTGGGTTGGGTGATCGACTCGACGCATTGAATGAGCGGGTAAATCGTCCAAGTATGGTTGAATGACGTTCTTGATATCATGGAAAGCATAAGACATAGTGCGTTGAAAAGTAGCGCCAACGTTCCTGAGACCAAAAGGAAGTTTTCGATAGGAAAAATTACCCCAAGGACAAATAAAAGTAGTCTTATATTGATCCTCAGGAACAATGTTGATTTGATTATACCCGGAGAAACCATCCATGAGAGAGAATATTTCACTTATGGCGCAATCGTCGACAATCTGATTGACGAAGGGGGTAGGAAAGTTGTCTTTGAGACAAGCTTTGTTGATATACCTATGATCAACGCATACACGAATGGTGCCTTGTTTCTTGTCAATCGGGACAAGATTGGAAATCCAGTCTGTGAGAGCCATTGGATAAATAAAGACGACTTTAAGAAGTTTCTCGACTTCGAGCTTGATAGAAGCCGCTTTACCTGGGTGAACTAGACGAAGGAATTTCCGGATGGGTTTAGCGTCAGGGTATGTCTTTATCTCATATATCACAATCTCAGGGTCGATACCTGACATTTCTTCATATCTCCAGGCGAAGATGTCACAAAACTATTTGAAAATGGATGTGTAGGTGACAATTTCGTCAGATAAACACGAAGCTTTGATATGGACATTTTCGACAATCCCAGGTTTGATGGATATGTCAAGGGGAATAGTGGGAGAGATATTTCTTAAGTTCCCTTCGGAAAACACATCGTGTGCAGACTCGGGAATGGTGGAAATGAAAACAACGGTCGACGGGGTCGAGATCCGTTGATAGTTCTCAATGGTATGTTGCTCCAGAAAGAGGATGGAATGATGATGTCCATCGTCCCAAGGGGTGTCCTCCATGACGGACATGATCATCTCGTCAGTGGGAAAAATAACACGAAAAGGATCGGGAGACAACTCACCAAGAGAGGGGGTAGAAGGTGTTGCCGATTGAATGGCCTGATAGGCGGATTCAACCAGACTTAACGACATTGCGTCGCCGTAACGAAGATGATCTGCAGGGTCAGGTACTATCCAAGGGTCGTAAGATGCAGGAAGTTCATGAGGAAAGGTGGATATCATGTTAATGTAAGCAATAGATGAGCGTGGAACATCGGGTAGTGGAATGTGGAAAGTACCCATTAACGAAGAGTCTTTTAGAAGGCCTACACCAACGTTCTCAGAACCCGATGGGGTTTTAGCGATGAATGGTACGTTGCCAGTACGAGTATCGCAATTAAAGAAGGCTAGTTGGTCGACGGTAACAACCTTTCCTAGATGAGGGAAACGTACTACACGGAAAAGGGTCGATACAACTGTGCGCATGGAATCGATCCAGCTGTGGCCAAGCAAAAGATTGTAATCAAGGGGAACGTCAAAGACTTCCACTTCGACTTGGAACGTTTAACCTTATAACGTGATGGGCAATGAAGGAAGGACACCGTAGGGCTTAAAACCAGAGTCGTTGAAGGATTTAAGAGTGTTCTGGGATTCATTCAAAGAAGGAGAGCCAATGGCTTTCCAACAAGCAAGAGACATAACACATGTCGAGGCACCCTCATCGATAACGGTTTGGAAAATGTTTTTGTCAGAGACAACCACTTGGATCTGGAACACGAGTTGAGGGGGTAACCTTGGAATGTGATCTTCCAAGTCAAAGATTATTAAATTCGTATCCGTCGGATCGATTCCACCGATAGCTTTCAACAGTACCTTTCGTTGTGTGGGACAAGTCTGAAGGACTTCGAGGGCTGACATCGTAGAAGGTGCTTGAGCTAGATCTTCAACAATGCTGTAGTTATGGGAAGCACGAGCATGAAGATTGAAAGACAATTTCCATACAACACCCTTTGGGGGGGGTCGAAGAACTGTGTCGAGTCTTGGTTATTCGAGATGAAGAGGACCGTTAGTAGGTGGAGTCACGGTAGGGGGTTGTACCAAATAAGGGGGTAAATCATCAACCTTCTCCTTAGAGGGAGAATAATCTTTGGCTCGAGTAGTGAGTGCAACGTTGCTCTGCTTAGAATCGCTAGTACACATCAAAACATAGGAGGTAGTAGAAGATGAGGGTTGGTCATGGATGACCAATTGAGCCTGTTGTTGAGACAAGAAGGGTTGGGACAAGATGGCTGGTGCAGGTGGTTTTGGAGCTCCTTGAAGGAACTTAGTGACCTCGGCGCGTCGTGGAAAATCCTTCGTGTAGTGATCATCACCACATATAAGACAAGGGTATCGTGGTTTGCACTTATCCCGATCATCAACAGGCGTATTTTTGGTTGTCTCGGCTTGAGAAGTATTTTTTCCCTCCTTATTCTTATCTCTCCCCTTTTTATATTTGTTTTTACCGGCTGGGGTAGATTGGACGACATTTACCTCATAAGTCTTTCCGGTGGGAGGGGTAGGAGACGAAGCATTTTAAACATTAGAAGAAGAAGGTTTGGGGTTTGTGCCTGAGGCAGAATGTGTTTGGGGCTGGAAAGTACCAATCACACCATCAACTGCATGTGAAGTAGCTGGAGTAGTTGAAGTGATGGAAGTAGAAGGACAAGGTAAGTTAGGTAGTAAGTCATAAATGGTACCTGTTTGTGAATAAACGAGGTCAAGATATTGAGAACGAATGATAGCCTTCTCTTCCGTGACTACTCCACCCATGGCAATGTCACGACCGATGTCATTCACAAATGATTTTGTGAACCATTCTTCCAGTAACTGATCGGGGAGTTCGAGTTTAATGAGACGATGTCTTTGTCACCACTCATGAATGTGATTGGATATATGAGTGGCCTTGTTCTATTTTAAGGAAGTCAAATCTTGGTCCCTGTGTCATAACAGATCGGTAACTGGTAATGCGTAAGGAAAGCCATAGCTAGGGTGTTGAGGTCAGAGAAGAAACCTCGTGGCAATTCTATATACCACTTCGCAGCAGAACCTGTGAGGGTTCGTTGAAAAAGATGTAAACGAAGAGAGTCATCCATCAATGAGTTCGATGAACACCATAGGTGAAAAGTCATAACGTGATTGTTTGGGTCCTTTCCCACTTTTCCATTGAATTTAGGAATGTCCGATGGTAACTTGGCTGGGATAGCAGGCCATTGGGGAGAGTGACAAATAAGATCATTTAAAATCCTTGACAAGTCTGGAAGATCAAAAGTGGCTATGAAGGGTAACTGTCGATTCACCTGCGGGTACTGGTGGCTTTGGGGAGGAAGCCCTGTCGGCAAACCAGTAGGAGCATAAGCAGTCTGCATATAATGTGAAGACCCAGGAAGATTCGGTGGTGGGTGGAAAGGATAGTAGCTCATAGGATTATACCCTGGAACAGGGACTTGAGGTTGAGAATTCTCCCCCCAAATGGGATTGAACGAACCTGGATATGGTTGTCCCATACTAGGAGGTATTACGGATGTAGCTGGAAACTACTGCCCCCCAGTCGTTTGAGGAGAATGTTGTATCAACTGATTCCATTACTGGGCCAAGGACAGAGGTATGTTTTTCCCATAAGGTGGGGTCGGTCCTCCCATCGAAGGTGGTGTGCCAATTGGGGGAAATGTTCCATTTGGGGGTTGTGTTCCAATTGGGATTTGCGTTCCAAAAAGAATTTGCCCGCTGACAGGGGGTCGAGTCATACGACCTTGGTGAAATTGTCCACCAACCAGAAACTGGTAATTTGGAGTGAATGACGAAATAGTGCCACTAGGATTAAGACTGTCAGTGGAGGACGAGGAAGGTCCTCCAAAATGAAATTGAGGGAGTTTTGGAATAAAACCAGGAAGAGAGTGCCCAGAAGAAGAAGGACCACCAAGAGAGTCAGATGGGGTTTGCGTAAGAGTGGGAATGGAAGCATTCAATGCACGGTATTCGGGTGGTAGTGTCGGAGTGACATTGGGCGTTCACGGTGTGTTGATGGGAGCAAGACTAACCGCAGTAAACCCAGTTGGAACACTCGTAGTATCTGTGATATGGGCCATTTCAGCAGGGATGGTAAAGTGATAAGCGGTAGTCAACGATACCGTCTCTAGACTAGAGATTGCGGAAATCACAGGTGGGTTGATTTCGGAAATCACAGGTGGGTTGATTTCGGAAATCAGAAAAAACCTGTAGACCAAAAAATATCTTGGCCTTCTATGCCTGGAAAGGTCCAACTGGTGATCCAGAAGATGTAACAACTAAGTCTCCGAAAGAGTTCAGTTGCATAAACGGTCGCTCAGAATCACGGTGAAGTCGAAAGTCCTCTCAAGTATTTGTAATTCGAAAATGTTCTAGAGAGTCAATGCATTCCACTTGTGGCGTGGTGACGACTATGACCTCACTTTGCCGAGGAGAGCCCTCAGGTGTACTAGTAGGCAAGGGTTGAGAACCTTCAGATGCTCTGGAGATAAACCCTGCATTCTACGTGAACGACGTGGAGGAGCTATTGTAAACGAGTGACAAACTTCATGAAGAAAATCT
>JZKD02S2180996.1:18736-37477 GCA_000966675.3 Picea glauca
CAGGAAAGCAACTTCCCCATTGCAGATATTAAAGTTTGATCTAAGAATCCTGGATTACATTAGAATAACAATTGCAATGGGAAAGAACAACTATTCTGCAACCAGAGAACAAGACAGAACGACGTGGAGGAGCTATTGTAAACGAGTGACAAACTTCATGAAGAAAATCTTATGGTCAACTTTTTTAAATGAACAACATGCACTAGTAAACAAAATCGAGGAAGTAATCACCAAGAAAACAAGACCTTTTAATTCCAAAGTCACTAGTTGGTGATGAAATCCAACGTCGCAATAACGAGATGAGAAGGGGCTGGGCTAGGGTGGAAAAAGTTATGCTGACGACCTGCTTAACGGACTTACACCTTGGTGCAAGATCCCACACATAATCGTGGGTATACCCTCCAAGGAGCCCGAGTGAGTTTGATCAACGCCAATTCTAGGTACCGTGAAGACTTTCCACTTCACAGTCACCTTGTGTAAGAACCTAGAAAGATAGGCCACTAAGGTTACCACCAACAACAATAAAGCCTGGGGGGACAGTCGAAAGTCCGATCCACATGCAAGGGCAGGGTATCTAGCCCGAAATCAACTCAAAAGGCTTCCACTCATCATTGTGGGTATACCTCTGAGTGATCCCCGTAATACGTGCAATCTCTACACTGATATCAACAAAGCAGGGTGAGTAACTCTGGAAATATCAATGCGACCTCGTGCTTGACCCTTGTGTGAGAAGGGCTTCCCAGGACAAGATGTTGCAAATGGAATTTAACACTTCCTAACACAAGATGCTATTGTTTTTTATGTGCTTTGGAGAGTGTATCTCACTTCCTACTCCAAAGCGCTAGCCTAGCAAAATGTTGGTGTAATAGAGCCCTAGAAAAGAGTTACTAGTTAAATTTTATGATTACGCAGTGTTATTAAGGGCTGTTGTTACTCAAAGGAAACAGAGATGAAACTGATGTTGTAAAAGACTCTAACCCAACAATGCATGGATAAGAATGCAATATATCGATTTTTGTTCAATGAATCCTATGTATGGGAGGGAGAGAGAAGTTTTCCGAATCAAACTTTGAACTACAAGACACAATTTCCTTTAAAATGCAAATGCAACAAATCACGCATCAATAACAATTCTCTATTGTTTCTTTTTCAATAATTTCAACAATTGATTTTCAATGTTTTTGAAGACGAAAATGATTTTTGAAAGAAAAACATTTGTTCACTTTTCAAAAAGGACCCACACCATGATAGTGAGAGTACAAAAAATAAAAAACCAATGAACAAGCAATGATAAAAACCCAAACCACTCTTTCAATGAAAACAAAAATAACAAGCAAACCAATCTAGTCTTTTCAATTGCATAAGAAAAGTGATCTTTCAAACAATAAGAAAATGATAAAGACCAAGAAACTCAACTTTCAACCAATTGCCGGTCCTTAACCAAACAAGCACACTCAGATTCCGAAATCAGAGAGTATAGCTTTGCCAAGAAAAGTCAAGAAATGAAAGTCAAGAACAAGTGAGAGGAAGAGCCTTTGAAATCCTAAGACTATTCGTGCACGAAAACGAAGACAAGAAGAACATCAATCAATGGTCCAAGAGACTCTTTTTAAGCATCTAAACTGATCTGGGCAATTCAAGATGCAAAAACTCAAATCCAAAACTTTGAAAAAATGAGTTCGCAGGCTGGAAATATTACACAGTGCGAGAATTAGTGATTCTCGCAGGTGGGCTTTGAGCAGAGTGTGAGAACCTCGCACTGAACCTAAAAGCAGGGTGCGAACCCTATATATTCTCGCAAGCTACTGTGAAGTGTAGTGTGAGAATGTCTGAAACTAGTCAAATTTTTGGAAAAAGACACAAAATTTGAGGAGGCCTCTGGACCCAGAGGGTCTATCAGGGTATCCTGAAGACTCAGAGATTGATATGGATGGAGAAGGGTAAGGAAAGAACAAATGGCCAAGTAAAAACACCAAAAACCACAAGAAAATGGGTTATATTCCCCAGTGGAGTTGCCAATTTTGTTATCGTACTAATCGGTAGGTGCGGACACTAACAAATCTCCCTAGATCCACCTGGATCTAGAACAAAACATGACAGGACATGACTCTTTCCCTAAGTTTTGACTATTGAATTAGATAGTAGGAAGGAACAAGTAACATACCTTTATATCGCTTCCTAGGGTCTCTGTTGCTCCCGCTGTGCTCCGGTGCTCTCGTGAGGTCAAGACCAAGACAACAAAAACCAACCAAAGTGAATATAGCACAATATATTCAATTGTCAACTTATGTGTATGATCAAGGAATTACACAATAAAGTGAGAATAGATTTATGGGAAAAGGACATGCCACTGTATCATATTAATTGAAAGTAGAACATTACAACCTGATCGCCTTGATGTCGCAAGCTCCCTTTCAGTGGCTCTTGGCTCCAACACACAGACTTGCTCAATATTTGTAGGAAGAAGATCAAATCCTCTTGATAGACTTGCTAGTGTCTCCAAGCTCCTGTTCAAGCTAAGTCCTTCACACAATTATTTCACCAATTAACCTTTTCCATGAGAATTCCCTCAATATATAGGAGAGAATGAGATAGTTTCTTGGATAAGAATGATCCCACAATATCAGGGAATCCGGTACAAGGATAACCATTCGAATGCCAACCCATTCTTCTAGAAGATTCCCTTCTAGAACCATCGATAATTCATCTTTTTCCATGCTTTAGGACGAGTTCTCACCCTAGCTATTGAACACAGTGCGAGAAGTTCACACCCTAGCTTAAGGCAGCCTGCAAGAATGGGCCATTCTCGCATCCTGGTATACTAGCAGCCTGCGAACCTTCTTCAAAAGTGATTTTTCTAGGAAGAGATGAAAGTAACTTTTCTCAGGAAAAATTTCTTATGAAGAGCCTGAGTACACCATCATTAATACACGATCATGATGACCAAAATCATGGGTAACAACAGTGTAGATCCAATGTTGAGAAAAAGAAGGGATCTGAAGAATCTTCTTCTATAGAAGAAAAGACCTCCAAGGAAGAAGGAGGGGATGTGTACTTTGCCTCTTCAAGCACAGATGAAGATCATGAGGCATGGTTAATTGACTCTGGTGCATCCTTTCATATGACTCCCCACAGGGAGTGGTTCTGCGAATATGAAAAGTATGATGGAGGTAATGTTTTCTTAGGTAATGATTCGACAACCAGAATCATAGGAAGAGGAAGGGTCAAGTTGAGGCTCATAGATAGATGGATTAGAACACTTCCTGGTGTTCTGCACATCCTAGGTATGGCTAGAAATTTGATTTCTGTAAGCAAAATGGAAGATGCAGGGGTAAAAACAATTTTTGAAAAGGGAACTTGTAGGATGGTTCGAGGAGCAATGGTGTTGATGAAGGGAGTTCAGTTTGGAACTTTGTATAATATGATATGAAGCACTATGAGTGATGGGTGTAATATCTCCATTGTTCCTGATATTGGAGTTGAAGAAGAAAGAACTCCTACAATCTCTGGAGAAAAGGTTATGTTGTGGCATCAAAGACTGGGGCATATCGGAGAGAAGGGTCTTCGACTACTACACGGTAAAGGTATGGTTGAAGGTATGTTTAACTGCTCTCTGGATTTTGATTTATGTGAACAATGTCTATATGCGAAGAAGAATCAGGTAAGATTCCCCTCTGGTGCAACGAGGGCAGAAGGAATTTTACAAGTAGTTCACAGTGATGTTTTTGGACCCGTGTCGGTCCCATCATTGGGAAAATTTGTGTACTATGTCTCATTTATAGATGACTTATCGAGGAAAACTTGGATATATTTCCCCAGGAAGAAATCTGTAGTCTTGGACATGTTTAAAGAGTTTAAGGCTCTTGTTGAGAATCAAACAGAAAAAATAATTAAGGTGCTGAGGATAGATAATGGCGGAGAGTTCTATGGGATTGAATTTGAAGAATTCTGTAAGAAGTATGGTATAGCAAGGCAAAATAATACTCCATATACACCTAAAAATAATGGGGTTGTAGAAAGGATGAACATGACGCTGATGGAAAAATCAAGGTGCATGCTCAGTGGTGTCAGGTTAGGGCAAGAATTCTGGGTAGAGGCAGTGGTTACTGCATGTTTTCTGGTCAACAGATCACCCTCATCAGCATTGGGTGACAAGACTCCACAAGAGGTATGGACTGGTAAGAAACCTTCTCTCACACATCTCAAGGTATTTGGCTATGATGCATATGTTCATGTTCCAAAGGAAAACATGAGTAAGATGGATAAGAAGGCTGAAAAATGTATCTTTATTGGATATAAAGATGTTCTCAAAAGTTATATGCTTTGGACCCAGAAACTAAGAAGGTAGTGTATATCCGAGATGTAGTATTTAGAGAAATGAAGTGTTAGCGACATTTCTTGTCCTAGGAACAAGAGTATTCGGGTCTGCAAGTTGTACGAGGAGCGCCCAAGCACAGCATGGAAAAATATCGTTTTAAGGCTTCCAATCAAGTAAGCGGGTGAAATTACGTTGTCAACGGCCCGATTCATCCATAAGAGTAGATCAATGAGCATCGGGATATCGGGGCTACCAAGTTGACCGATATATAGCATCAAAGAAAGTGACTATATGCCAAGACTAAATCTGGGTCGTTCGATCTAGCGACACATAGTGCGAGATCTAGTTGACATATCGACATTCGAGAGTTCAAAGGGTGAAAGTCCCTCGTCATCTCACATCTCGAAACCCCAAACCCTGGAGTGCCGAAAGCGCCCAGAGTCGGGCCCGCAGTATTGTGAAGCAACCTCAACCGTTCATCCACAGGAGACACCTAACGCACGATTAGACTCCTCGCCTTTTCGCCCATCGTGACTTCGAAACACAAGGAACAACTCCGTCATATTCCCGATGCGCGAGGTACCATGAGTGTCCAGGACCCGGGCCCACAACATCACCGAGTGAATTCAGGATCGTCAGATATAAGAGGGATGCGTGGTGCCCACCTAAGCCATCTCGACGTTTCACTCATCGCAACTGTGGATGAGCAAGGATTAACTCCTTCCATTCGCGAACGCAGAAAGAGATTTGGGAATAAACACAAGGTCACAGCCCATGGTCACTTGGGAAGGAAAGGAGCCGTGCAAAGGAAGCCAAAGGCGTCGATTCTAGTCGCCGAAAGGGTCACTGCGATATCTAGGTTCCATCGGATCTGACCTCAATCCTAGTTTTCTCCTGGACTAAATGAGGGTGAGAAGGGGTGGTTGAAACCTCTCCTCATACATTAAGTGTAAGGTATGGATAATATGGCAGGCGGTCTTCTTAAGAAGGTCCTGTGTACCCATTTTTTCAAAGAAGCCATGCCGAGTCCTTGGCCAACAAGAGGAGGTATTCACACGCTAGATCGGAACTTAATGGCACAGCTACTCCCCTTGCAGGAGCCATGCACAGTTAAGGTGGCGTATGACAAAGAATACCCGACCGAATTTGGCTGAAGGGACACCAAGCCTTGGATGACTGAGCCCGCCGATGTTGGGCGATTTTTCTCTGAGTATATAAGCTCAGTCTTGGTATTTTGTAAAGGATGGATGGTAGAGCGAAGCTCCTGATTGTAAAGTTTTAACAGAAATTCGAGTTTTCTGGTTATGCACCTGTATGTGAGATTTCTTGTTTTATGACAGACAGTCTTTCTTTTTCCATCTAATTTTCATCTCATACTGAGAGAGTTCATGATCGACGGATTCACACGAATTTATGCAATTCTGTTATGATAAAAGATTTATTGTGGCATCATTGTATTCTCTGGTTTTCTGCATTTGAATGTGAAAAGATCTTGCGTTTAGATGTATTCTCCTATAGTCTATTAGAAACCTGATGTTTATGACAGACCTTTGCATCTCTCTGATACAAGTCTTCCCCCTACTCACCCTTACTACAACTCACTGTCTAAAGTTATCTAAGACCTCACTTGCCCATGCACACCTGGCTGAGTTTCAGAGTTAGAACCACATCATTCTGAGTTAACTTCCATTCGATCACCCCATTAAACAAATCGTGACATAAATTGATGGGCGTCGGGCTCTTCTCCTGTTGCAATCTAGGAGTGACTTCCGTTGCCAACATTTTTGGCGCCGCTGCCGGGGACGAAGTTGAAAATTTTCTCCGGGATTGAACGACAACGATTAACTGATTCTGAAGGTGCATAAGATATCAGAATTATCAATATTTTTACTGTGCACCTGGTGACTCCACTGTGGCAACTCCATTGTTTCCACATCACTGTTTCAGCTGTGGCTACTGTTAGCACACCTGAAAGCTGACCCTAAGGAGCTTTCTCGAGAAGTTTTCAGCAGCTTCTTTCTTAGCCTGAGAATCTTCCTGGGGTAACGACAATGTTAAGATCTAGCCTTTGATGGTGAACAAGGACTAGGAATATTTGAAGCTGCGCATCTTTCACCTGGTGTTGATGGGCGAAATTGACCGTCTGTCAACTGGAAGAGTGGATCCAGTCCGGGGTTGTCTAAATAACCCAAGCCATTTGGGATAACCCACCCTGACGGTTTTAGAGGCTCCATTAGCCGATCTAATTCCTAATAAAACAAAAGAAAACTACTCTAAATCAACTAATCTAACTAAAAATAACTATTAAAACAAATTAAAAAAAAAAAAATCTAAACTATTAATATATACAATTTACTAACTAATACTACACAACTATAATTCTATAAAATCAAATGTTCAATTACTAACAGGGTCAAATTTAATTACAAATATACAATATTTACAAATTACAGATTTGAATGAAAACCTGCAAAATTCATTTGCAATCTGTCCTAAGACAGCGAGACCATTGTTTTTTGATTTTTATAATTTTATAAAAAAGAAATAAAATGAAAACTAACTAAGCTAAGCAACTAAAATAATAACTCTAACTATGAATCTAAACTAAACATAAATCTATCTAAACTACTTATACTATATTAACAAATTAACTATCTAATCACAAACAACACACTGACCTGAAGTAATGCTTCAAGTTTGACCTGTGTATGATGGTCGATTTAGCTGTTTGGTGGGAAGAAACCCGCACTAGATTCTCCACGATCTTCTTGTAAACGAGAAGCTGCTGTTCTCTTCAGATACAATTACAGGACAAACAAGACATAAAAATTACAACAATCTTATGATTTACAAATCTTCACAGTTAGATAAATCTGCATGCAAAGATCTATACAAAATGATTCAATTAACGAAGAAGAGAAATCCGTAATTCATTAACTGAAATAAAGTAATTGCTGTACTTTTAAAATAATGAAAGAGATCAGATATGGATAACACATTAATCAAGTCACATCAACCTGCAATAGATTACGATAGCTAAAGTAGTCTATAATCAACTACAAACTGATACGAATAAAACTTGAAACAAAAGTTTGATATATTGAAAGCGAAAGTTGTTACAAGACATCAACTTTCATCTCAGTCTGTATTATAAATCCATAGTCTGGTTATCCCACGGTGAGGATGATGATTATTACAAAAAATAATAAGTATTTAAAGACCTCCCACAGGGTAAAACATTCCTGTGGGAATTATCAAAACAGTTTACACAAATCTGGGAAAATATCCCAAGTTTCTGACTCAAGCTAACAACCTAAGAAAAAACCAAATCTAAGATATCTCCCAAACTGCCACATTATGTCCAATAGATCATTGTAAATTTGAATGTACCTGAAAGAGGACAAAAATAGACAAGTTTAGAGGATATCTTATTGAGAAAATTGATAAAAATCTAATTTCTAAGACTAGCTACAAAATCTTGCGATTCTGTAGCTGGTCTAAATTTAACACAAAATCGTTTTAAAATCAATACAAATCCTTAAGAATCATATTCAAAGTATTAAAAAATTGTTTGATTGCTAATAAGAAACCAAACGAATTATCCAAATAAAAAACTGTTATGCTAATTCGAGAGCAAACAAGATTATGATCAATCAAATGATAACAGAGATACATGTACTCTGTTCAATTTGTTATCACAATTTTGGGTAAGCAAAATCGTATTGGATAACTCGACAGTAATGGAAACGTTTTCATAAACCAATTCCAATTGATATAGTTTAACTAATCATATGCAATCGTTTATGTTGCCTCATCCATTAACAGAATCACAGTCGAATCCACACGAAATCAAACAGGATCATTTTTCAAATTGATATAACTATATTAAACAAATACCAACGATCATGCTAACAACAATCTATTTGCAAATCAAATCAAAACAGGAGCGAATTGAGACAGTTTGGGGTCGACACTATCGTTGTGAATCACCACAACTTCCACGATTTTATCAAATAGAACTTATACATAGGTCGAAAGCAATCAAAACTCAAATGAGAATAATGATTCGACACAGAACAGAGTCATTACTGGTAACTCGAAATCAACGGGATCGTTTTGAGTTTGTTAGGGAGAAACGAAACCAATAAAAACCAAACAAAACAAACCGAATAAAAAACTAATCAATTGCTTATACTAAACTGGGCATGACAAAATCACATAACCAAATCATAACTATTTTTAATTTTAAAATGAATCTACTGTACAGGATCAAACTATAACAGAATCATTTTGAATTAAAATGAACAGAGCTAACCGAAATCAAAACCCAATTATATTAATTCGAACAAACTTATAAAGAAAAATTCATATCGAAATTCATACCTGGATAATCATAAAACAACTCGGTCAAGACAATTTGGAATTGACGAAGGCTGTTGCAGCTTTGACATTCCTGAAAACAATCGAGCCAGTGGTTTTCTGCTTCTTGTCGTTAGTCCGTAGCCTATCGTTCTCCTTGGCCAACACTGTCACCTGTTCTTCTAATGCTTTGATCCTTGATTGCAGCAGGGGGACGTCGGCATAGTAGCGCTCTAGCCAAGCGTTACACTGGATACATGACGATTGCTTGGGATTGGATAACACAGGCGAGGGTTTGTTTAAGCCACCAGGGGTTTCACTATGTAGCCTGATTCCCGGGTAATTGGGGTTGTTTTTTAGGCATGGAGGAAAATTAGATACATAGTCGTAGGGTTGCTTTAACATAAGCCATGGGATTAGGGATACTCTTCAGCTAGGAAACGCTCGATATCTGAGTCTGAGTCCTCGCTTAGCATTATGGGTTTTTTTTCAACGCTTGGCTTAGGTTTATTCCGAACAAGTCTCGATATCAATCGAGCGTTTTTCTTACCCTTGTTGTCGACAGTAGGATTACCCTTGACCTTCTTACTCACAGGCTTCTTGACAACCACAATATTGTCCGTTAGGATTTCGGGTAGGTCAATGTCAGGACAAACCGAGGGTTTAGCCAGGGGTAGGAGGATATGGAATGGAACGTTTGGGTCGACCATAGTCTCATTAACCACAGCCTTATCAATTTGGATAGACTTTGAATCAACAAAACCATTTCGAGATAGAAAGGCTTGCCAATTGTCGCCGTGAAGGTTTAAATGGTGAACGATGATGAGTCTAATCAGGCCATGGTGGAACAAGCTGCTATCGACTTTCTCTCTTTTAAACCTCTTTGACATCTTGTACAGACTACGCAAGAAGTAATGTGGCATATTCAAAGGATAGCCCATGAAATTCATTAACAACTGGAGGTGATAGAGAAAAACTAATCCATACCGACCTTCACAGGTCACAAATTGTTTAGCCATTATCAAAAGGTCGTGCCACCGAGGTTTGAGAGTGGAAATAGGCATACCTTTATCACAGGATGTAACCTTTCATGATACGAATAGTAATGGCCATGAAACCTCATCAACTTTGGAGTTTTTAAACCATCGCTGGCCCGTGGCTGCTAATCCTGTAGCATAGCTTATGAATTCTTCATTGAGTTCAATCTGTATGTCACCCACTTTAGCTCTACACCCGTCGAAGGTGAGAGCGAATTGTTGAGCAACAAAAAGATTGAAACCCTCGAACCGCTGTATAAACACCAACCAACCATTCTCTTCCAAATCCTTTCGAGCATCATCGAATAGCAACAGGGCTTGGTTACCATTCGGCTCTATGCGAACCACCGGTGCCATAGACAGGAGCACACGGTGAGCAGGGTGTAGGGGCTAGGGTTCGAACATAGCACACGCAGGGGCATAATACTCACAACCTTACCCGAAAATACTAGGGGTGACCCGGGATAGGGGGAAACATTTATGACAGAACGTGCTAAGGTGGTGGAGCTATTTCGGCCCATGCAGAACAATCATTACTCTCAGTACAACTGCCGACGCTTACAACTATTCAAATCACAAGGCATGTGTGTTAAAAACTATGCCATTTTAATCAACCAATCGAAACCTTTGGTAAGTGGATAAAACAATCGCGCAAGCAATAGTTATAGTTTCAAAACCAAATCCATAAATCGAAATCACACCAAGGGTTTGATAATATAAACTATGTGTTGCATGAAACAATTTATACCAAGGGGCTTGCCACAACACAAATGTGTTTTCATGAAACCAAGGTGTCAAGGGAATCGATCAAAGAGCATATAAATTGAATCACCAATGTTTCTCAAATTCGATCAAAAGAAGATCATCAGAGTTTTGTGAAACAAAGTCATATTAACAAATAAAAATGCCAAATGACTAAAAATCTTGGAGTCTTGTCAACTGTATAATGATAAATAAATTGAAAGCGCAATGAACATAGAGACAAGAGTGACCAGAATAGTCCAGTGACAATCTCATTACGACTTCGAAATCAAAGTTTTCATGCTTGTAGTTGTGAAAATAAAGACAAGGAAAAGTGAGCAAACACATATAAAACAATAGTATCGTTTTAATGCAAAGGTTGCGATGAAAATCAAAGTTTGCAAAAATCTGGTGTAGGCAACTTATAAGGACAGTATAAAATTGCGAATTGGCTGCCAACAATGGCGACACACTGGTAGAAGCAGTTATCTCTGCCACAAGAACAAGTTCATATCAGAATAGTGAGAAACATTCTAACTCAAAAACAACCACCAGAAAATCGTATAAGCATCATCATTAACCAAATATTCCAGCAATGTTTAAAGGATGAAAACTGATAACAGTCTTAAGACAAGCAAGCCACGATATTAAAGATAAAATCTCCAATACTGTTGACAGAGCCACTACTGCTAGAAGGCATCCATAGCCTCGACAGGGTTGCCATTTAACCCACTTTGATATCCGTATCCTGCCAAGAAGTTCCAGATCAGAATAAAGGACATGTTAAAGTTAAGAGGTCTCTATTTTACAAATTTTCATATACCCGACATTGCTTCGCTGCCAGCGGGGCTGTTCAGTACCCCGACGAAGTTGCCTTGGCGTCATGCATGCATTTACTCGCTGCCAGCAGACCTGTTCAACACCCCGGCGGGTTTACAAGCACTTCCCACAACTCTTTTATTGATTTTTTGTTTTTTAAAGACATATAGTTGAGCGGGGTGATGCTGAAAATTATGATATTTTAACATATTTTTTTTCAGACCTTATCAGAATTTTTTTAGAACTGTCCTTCAGTGAGATCTAGAGATGGTTTATTTACAAAACCAAATTTCTAAGGCAGGGAGACATCTTCTGAGTCATTCCCTTAAGGAAAAGGGATAGCGTAAAAAGATAATAGATGATCATGACAGGCCTTACTCAGAGATCAAAATCAGTTCACTTCTTTCAAACAATAAACTTTTTTCCAACACAAATGTAAATTTCAGAAGTATATAATTGATGTTTATACAATTTTTCAACAGTCATTTCAGCGAAGGAATTTTTTGTTTTCTTAATCTGAATAGTTCAGCATGCAGGTATGTGTATTTCAAAAAAATAAATTGATAAGCACAAAGGAGATATCAAAACCAAAACAACAAAAGGAAAAGCAAACAAAATCAAAATATGTACATAATATAAAAGGAGTTGTCATCAGGCAAAATATCTTTTCAGGGCTTGGCCATTGACCGGATAGGTGTCAGGCTGCCCCTCTAGATTCTGCAATCGGAAAGAGATGGGACCCAACTTCTCAGCAATTAAAAACGGTCCAAGCCGTAATTTTTGAAATTTCGTGTGTTCTCCCTTTCCCTCATGCGGTTTGTCCCATTTTAGGACGAGATCACCTACTTCGAAATTCCTATCAGAGGAAGAGTTAGAATCGAACCGGATTTTAACTACCAGTTGATGCTGATCTAACTTACATTTAGCTTGGGCTCTTACCTCTTCTAGCTTCATCAAAGCGTTAATTCGGTTTTCCAAAGGGGGACAGTCTTCTTCTTGAATTTTCTGTGATAAATGAAGTGAGGGAAGAAGAATGTGTGGTGGCAGAATTGCTTCTCTACCATAAACGAGAAAAAATGGGGAGTTACCTACATCAGTTTTTGGTGTTACCCTATCAGGCCAAAGCGCGTTTAACAGTGCATTGTGCGAGTTTTTGTGATTTTCAGCCACCGTTCTCTTGATGATTTTTATCAAATTCTTATTTGTTGATTCTGCCAACCCATTGCCCTGGGGGTAATAGCTAGTAGAATACTTCAATTTAATTCCTTTTTCTAAAGAGAACTCGCTCATCTCAAGAGACTAAAAATAAGAAGCGTTATCGAATACTAAACAATCAAGGATACCAAAATGAGTAATAATGTTCGAATTTAGAAAGGCAATTACCTGACTGGTGTTGACAGTTCTTAATGCAGTAGATTCAGACCACCGGGTAAAGTAATTTGTGGCTTTTATGATAAAATTATGTTTTTGTGAGGATGCTGGGTTGATTGGACCTATGATATCAAGGCCCCACTGCTGAAAAGGAGAGTTTACTAAAACAGGCTGCAAAGGAAAGGCTGGTTTCTGTAACCGCCCTGATGCTTTCTAACAAATAGTACACTGACGACACAAGGCATGGGCGTCTCTAAAAAGCGTGGGCCAGTAACAGCCGGCTCTTAAAACCTTATGGGCAGTGGTGTCACCACCAAAATGACCACCGACTTCTCTTGAATGCAACTCTAGTAAGACTTTTTCTGCTTCATCTTTCTCAAGACAGCGCATCAGTACGCCATCAAATCCTTGACGAAACAAAATACTATTAGCCAAACGAAAGGAGGCAGACTTTAATATTAACGCTCTTCTTTTAGTGGGATCCAGGTGGTGGGGGGCTGACCTATGTTCAAGAAAGAATTTTATATCGTCATACCAAGGACTAACAGAGTTTTGAACATATCAGATTACATTTTGATCGTGCTGTCCTAGGTTTGACGCATCAAGTTTTTCTTGGTGTCCTGCTGCTGAATCAACAACTAGCTTGCATAACCCTTGACCTCTCACTATTTGAGATGGGGTAATTTCTATGTCGTACTCCTGCAAGAAGTTGCCTAGTTATCCCTCTTTTCTCCTAGTTCTTTCTACAATAACAGGTTTCTGACGGCTGGATAAGGGACAATAACTTTTGTCCTTGATTTCAAAAGATAAGATCGGAAATGCTTGACTTATTTGAAAACAACGTAGGCTTGCTGATCTACCACTGGGTAATTTAGTTCAGCGCCTTTGAAAGAAGAGGTCATAAAGGCAATGGGTAATTCATTGTTTTCGACGTTCTTTTGAGTTAGGACGACAACGTAGGAACGGTCAGAAGAAAAAGTATAGAGCGTAAAGTCTCAGGAAAAGTCGGGGCTCATGAGAGACGCTGCGTCTATTATGGCCTTCTTTATTGCGTTAAAAGCTTGATTTTCTAAGGGTCCCCAGTGATATTGGGTGTTCTTCTTAATTAAATTTTGTAAAGGTCTGACCCTTTCGGAGAAGCTAGGGACAAATCTCCTCACGAAGTTTATTTGGCCTAAGAAAGACTACATAGACTTTTTGGAAGTAGGAGGGGAAAGTTTCGAGATGAATTGAGTCCTTTCGGGATCGATAATCATCCCTTTGCTTGACACAATAAATCCCAAGAGTTTACCCTGTTCTACTGCAAAGATGGATTTTTTAGGATTCAAGGAAATGCCGTATTTATGACATCGCTGTAGAACGACTCGTAAATGAGCTAGATGATCGGTTTTGTTTTTAGAAAAAACAGTAACATCATCTAAGTAAACTACGATGGACTGATTGATTAAGCCTCGGAAAACGATGTCCATCGCTCTCTGGAAAGTAGCACCGACATTAATCAATCCAAAGGGAATTTTTCGATAAGCGTAGGTGCCCCATGGAGTGCCGAAGGTGGTTTTAAGTTGGTCTGGAGGAGACATCAGGACTTGGTTGTACCTCGAGAAACCATCCAATAAAGATAGCCTCTCAGAACCAGATACCTATTGAAGGATCTGTTCCATGGGTGGGACAGGATAGTTTTCTTTATCAGACGCTCTATTAAGGTTTCAGAAATCAATGCAAAGTCGGATTTCCCCGCTTTTCTTCTGGACAGGGACAAGGTTAGAAACCCATTGAGTGTGCCTAACTAGAAAAATTATCTTAGCATTTAGGAGCTTATTCAATTCTTTTTGGACGGTGGGTTCAAGCTTAGGGTGCATTTTCCTCAATTTCCGTTGAAAGGGGGAGGTTTGGGGTTTCATAGGAATGACATGTTGTATGATGTTAGGGTCGAAAGTTTTAAGGTCATCATACGTCCATGCAAAGACATCTTTAAATTCTTTAAAAAATTTAATAAATGCATCTTTTTCTTGTTGAGAACACCCCAACCCTAAATTAATGCACTGTAGATTTTCATTAGTTCCTAAGCTTACTTTTTCATATAACAACGAGGAACTATTGGTTTTACAGTTGACCGATTTTTTGAATTTATCTTGAAGATCGTAAAATTTCTCTAATCTAACTATAGATTTAGGGATCGAATTTACCATGTCCGATGAAGATTCAGGAGTTCTCGGATCTGGTATTACCATGAAATCGCACAAATTGTCTTCGTGAGTGAATTTGTTGATCACCACACCTTGAAAAGTTTCTTCCATGTGCAGAAAGCTTATAATCTGCTAATCGTCGTCGAAGAATCTCCAGTTCGTGATGTTGTCGGGTCCTGATGGTCTGAACAACAACTCAATGGAGAATGCGTCCGGGGACAAGCCTTCTGCAGGAAAGAGTTTAGAAGCTACATTAGCTAATAGATCTGCTTCAGAATTATGTAATCTAGGAATAGAAATTATATTGAAAGCATAAAACTTATTCATTAAATTCCATACCTTAGATTGGTATCTTTTAAGATGCAGAGACAGACAATGGATAGAATCTCTTACCTGTCTAACCACGATTTCAGAATCGTTGAAAATGACCAGATTTTGAATGTTCATATCTAAAGATTTTCTAAGGCCCTATAGTAAAGCCTAATATTATGCAGTATTATTAATACATTCAAATTCTAGCCTACATGCAATCAATGATTTGTTACCTGCTGGATCGATAATAACGTAACCTGCACCAGCTCCTTCTTTGGACTTTGACCCGTCGAAATAAAGAGACCAAATTTGATTTTTATCGGGTACATGATACCGTTGTGTAGAAGCTGCTGGCTGCACATATGCTACAATCTCGGACTGCTCTTCTAGGTTGGTGACAGCTGAAGCCTTGGCCATGAAATTGCCGAAAAAGGTATCCATCCATTGTATTTCGGGTGAATCGACAGAAGGTGTAAATGGTTCGTTGGGATCATTCAAATCCGTGACCGTGAACTTAAGGTAGCGTTCATGATTTACCTTGAAATTGTTAGGCTTGCCATTTTCTGGAAACCACAA
This sequence comes from Picea glauca, assembly GCA_000966675.3. Classification (NCBI taxonomy): domain Eukaryota; kingdom Viridiplantae; phylum Streptophyta; class Pinopsida; order Pinales; family Pinaceae; genus Picea; species Picea glauca. The sequence continues at coordinate 34,456 of JZKD02S2180996.1, forward strand.
GTGAGACCAATCTGTCATGAAATAGCTGTGTAGCTGCTCCAACCAGTCCCTGCTTAAAAACAAACCATACACTTCTGGAATATCCACAACAATAATATCAATAACTTGATGGACCTTGGGGTTATACGATAATCTTATAAGCACATTTCTTAATTCACCTATAACTTTAACACTGGTTCGATCAAGTTGTATGATTTTTAAAATGGATGGTTCAACTTCAGCATTAATCTTCTGACACACAGACCATGGCATCACATTGGATGACGCTCCTGAGTCTACCATACAATTGTGGACGTTTCTATTAAAGATCTCGAAAGTTAACAGAAATGGAGGTACATTTTTGCGAGTACTAAGGGTGGTAGTTTGTGGCTTTTTACTCGCAGTTTCTACAGCTACTTTATCTACACCATTTACATTATTAACATTATTTACAGGAAGACTTCCTTTGTCTTGAGGATCAAGATTGTTCTTAGTAGAAGTCTTCTAAGGAACTTTGTTCTGAACAACCTTGTTACTACTTGAATTACCATTTTTTCCATTCTCTGAGATATTTTGTAGCAGAAATGGAAACTTCAATAACTCATAAACATAAATGTTAGCCCTTAACTTTTTAAGATCTTCAACTAAATCATAATCTAAGTTCGGGTTTACATGACTCTGTTTTGTCTTAGTTGGTTTAGATTGCTTTGGAGGCAAAGTCGTAGTATTTTCGGCAGAAGTTTTGTTTGCTGTCTTACTCCTAGTATTATAGGGATGGACTGTCTCGAAGTTAACTTGAAAGATGCTATCCAAGAAGTGTCCAAAAATGTTTGGAGAAGACTCTTCTTCTTGAATTGTCTCTTGTTCAACAACCTCCTCAGGAATCTCAGGAGGTAACAAGTTATCCCGGGCTTCTAGAATTGTTTGAAGGGCGTATTGAAAAATTTCTAGATTAAGGCCTTCAATAGTTGGATTAGGTCAGTTGGTGGGAAAGGGCTTCCTGAATGGGGGTTTGTAAGGCCCTTTTCTCGAGGAAGCTTCTTCAACCGTATTTTTTAAATCTATAACTTGATTCGACAGTTTTTGAACGACTTTAGTTAAGTTTTCTAAATCAGAACTTTCAGGTTGTGTTTTACTTTGAGTAGGTCTAGGGAGGATTTCGATCTTCTTTTTGGAAGATGAACTAGTTTCTGTTTCGTTGCTAGTAGCGTCTTTAAGACTAAGTATGTCTTTTTCAATCTGGATTTCCTCCTCGAAGGCTTCCAACAATGTGGCTTTCTTAGATCGTTTAACCCAAATGGCTATACTTTGATGCAAGGCTTTAGTATAGTATGTTATGATAAGATTCTTGGCAGGAATGGAATCCGTAGGGATTCGGTTTTTAAGTGTTAATAATATTTGATTAAATTCTTTAACTTTTTCTTTTGGGTTCATTCTTAAGTTAGAAAGCTCCATGACTTGGACTTCCGGAGGCTTACTGTCTCGGATTTTTTCTAGAAAGCATGATTCGAATTCCTCCCAAGATGGGATGGTATGGGGTTGCTAGGAAAAGTACCATGTAGATCCATTGCCCTCGAAAGTGTTGGGGAACAACCTATAGACTACGTCTTCATGCTCGACATTGCACAGTCTTATGGCTAATATAAATTTTTTAATGTGATCTTCAACGATCTGTTTTGAGTCAGGATCAAACTTGGAGAGCCACTTCTTCAGATGTTTGGGTAAAGGATGCTGGTCTCTAGGTACAGCTACCGCATCCTGGTCGAGCCAAGGTCTAGCAGGGTTGTTCTGGTTTGCCATTGGTGTAGTCGGTGTGGAAGGCTGAGAAGGGGAACTGCCTTCGTTCAAAGAATCTTCTCCCGAAGAAGAAGGGGATGATGGAGGTGGTGAGGGAGGTATTCCAGATCCTCCTGCAGCAGGAGTGAGGATTGGATCTATAGGATTCACAGTGAGGTTAGTGCCTCCGAGTTGTTCTCTAATATCAGAGAAATATAAAGGTTGGTCTAATGGATGGTTTGGTTTCCTTAAACTGGCTAAGGCACTATGTGTTCTTATGAGAGATTGGCGAACAATCTTTTGTATGTCACCACCTATAGGATTAGGGGTTACTGGCTCAACTGTGATTCATGGATCGTCGTTTGATGTGGTTTCTGTTTGAGGGGGAATGTTATCGTTCGAATGAATTCTTCTCACTATAGGTGAGCGATGAGGTGGTGGAGGAGTCTTACGACTACCTCGTGCCATTAATTAATTTCAGGCCTTCCTTCTAGCGCCATTTGTTGACGGGCGAAATTGACCGTCCGTCAACTAGAAGAGTGGATCTTCAGGTGTTCATTGAAGGGAGCTGCTCTTGAGTGGTGTCGATCTCTTCCCACTGCGAGCATCCACTCTTTAACAGGTTTTCATACAACTTTCAATTCATTTTGTAAAGATTATTTTCCAGCTGATTGTTTGTATGAAAATTGTTGTGAGGAGTTTTATTCGCTTCATGAATCCTCTGTTGGCCCTGAAGACCAGGTCCATGATGAAGCTTTTACTGTGGAGGAAAGAATTTTCCAGGAAAATATGGAGGTGTTGAATGATATTAATTGTGTTATCCCTATAACAGAAGAATCTAACATCATATTAGATGCCTCTATTCTTTTAGATGTTCATAACGATCAACATGCCTCTTGTGGAAATTGTGAGTTTATAGAGAAAATGTGGTCCATGGTAGATGACTCACCTGGATATTGGGTTAAAGCAGATGTTCCTAGAAGCTCTGCTCATGATGACGAAGACCCTCTCTTTTTAAAAAAGGGGTTAGTTGTGGAAGAGGATTCTTCTCTTTTCCCCCAGGGGGTTTCGCACGATATATTTTTACCTGGGATTAAAGAGAAAAGGATTATGTATGAGTAGCCAGAAGCAATAGGTCCCACTGTCCCTGAAATGAAATTTTTTGACGGGATCACTGTTCTGGAGGAGGTTCATATCAATGAAGGACAACCCCTTTTTGATGTATATTATAGTGATGATGAGCAACAAGCTTATCCTACATTTGATC
>JZKD02S2180996.1:74603-100562 GCA_000966675.3 Picea glauca
CTTTTGATGAGGTCTGAAAAAAATATGTTAAAATATTAGGATTTTCAGCGTCAACCCGCTCAACTATATACCTATGAAAAACAAAATAAAAAATTATTAATAAGAGATGTGGGAAGTGCTTGTAAACCCGTCGGGATACTGAACAAGTCTGCTGGCAGTGGGTGAATGCATGCATGGCGCCAAGACAACTTCGCCGGGGTACTGAACAGGCCCGCTGGCAGCGAAGCAATGTCGGGTACATGAAAATTTGCAAAAAGAAAAGAAACCTCCTTAATGTTCTTTATTCTGATTCAGAACTTCTTGACATGATACATATGTCAGAGTGGGTTAAATGGAAACCTTGTCGAGGCTATGGACGCCTGCTGGAAGCAGTGGCTATGCCAACAGTATTGAAGATTTTATCTTTAATATCGTGACTTGCTGATCTTAAGACTGTTATTGGTTTTCATCTTTTGAAACACTGCTGGAAAAGATGGTTAATGATGATGTTTGTACGATTTTCTGGTTGTTATTTTTGAGTTGAAATTATCTTCGTTGTCCTAATCTGAATTTGTTTCTTTTGACAGAGATAACTGCTTCTACCAGTGTGTCGCCATTGTTGGAAACCAATTCATTTTTTTATCATCCTATAAGCTGCCTACACCTATGTCTTGCAAACATCAAGTTTTTCATCTCATTTTTCAAATCGACGAAACTTTCATTTCTTGTGACATTTACACTTTTGTCTTCGCTAAGTTTTCATGACTGTAAGTGTGAAAACTTCTCCTTTCGAAGTTGTTTTTCAATCATTATCTGAACTGTGAATATTTAATTTGTCATCATACCTATTGCGCTTACCTTTTATTGATCATTAAACAACTGGAAATATCCTTTGATCGGTTCTCATACTTCGATTGATTGTATACCTTGGGTTTATTGAAGACATTTAGCCTTTGGATTTGCACTTTATATGACTTGCCTGATTCTACGAAAATGCATAGGGGTTTTTGATTAAATTTATATATATATGTGATATAATCCATATGTTAATCTTTTTATAATTTTTGGCTTGTCAACTATTATGAATATCGTTTGGCACCTTGATGAAACTTTTGATTATATACATCGGCGCATATTTGATTTTGGGTTTTGATTTATATGTCGGATTTGTAAATACTATGGCATAGTGTTGGGCGCATTGGTTTACACATTTGATTTCATTGGTTGTACACATGAATTAATGGTTGAACTATTATTATGGAGTGAACAACTATGAAATTTGGCGGTTGTACTTGGATAATGAATATTATGCATGGAAGACTCCACCACCTTCACATGCTCGCATTAATGATTACCCCTTTTGCTCGTTCATTGCTGTTGGTTTGGGTAGCTCTGCCCCTGTATGTGTTGGTGAATTCGAACCCTTCCCTTACCATGCATTCAGCTCTATGGCACCAGTTGTGTGAGTTGAACCCAATGGAAACCAGGCCCAGTTAATGTTTGACAATGCCCGCCAAGATTTGGCAGACAGTGGATGGCTTACCTTCATGAAACGATTCGAGGGTTTTAACCTTTGCATAGCTCGACAGTTTTCCATGACCTTTGATGGATGTTGAGCCAAGGTAGGCGATGTACAGTCAGAGATTGATGAACAGTTCATCTGCTCGGCTACAGAGTTATCTACTTCTAGACAGTGTTGGTTTAAGAATTGGAAGGTCGAGGAAGTGCCGTGGACATTGTTGTTTCAATCGCGCAAAATCACCTCCTGTGATAGAGGTATGCCCGTGACTATGCTTAAACAATGATGGCATGATTTATTAATGATAATCAAGTATTTTGTGACCTGTGAAGGTCGATACGGGTTAGTCTTCCTCTACCACCTGTGTCTATTGATGATTTTTATAGGGTATCCACTAAACATGCCGTTCTATTTTCATCAGAGCTTGTATAAGATGTCTAAAACGTTTAAGAGACACAGGGATGACAATAGCTTGTTTCATCATGGGCTTATTAAGCTCATCGTTGTTTATCAATTGAATTTGCTTGGTGACAATTGGAAGGCTTTCATAGCCCGTAATGGCTTTGAAGACACCGACCTTGTACAGGTTGATAAACCTGTGGTAACTGAGACTAAGGCTGAACCGCTTGTACCCTTACACCTCCTACTGCCTAAACCCTCAACCAACCCTCCTATCGACTTACCCGACACTATAACTAAGAGTGCAGAGGCTAGCAAAAATCCCATGAGAAAAAATCCCAAGGGAAACCTCACTGCAAATGCTAAAGGGAAAAGAAATGCCCGACTCATTTCTCGGATGGCAAGGAACAAGCCAAAACCCCCTGTTGAGCCAAACCCTATCATCTTGAGTGAGGACTCCGATTCGGAAGTTGAGCGTTTCTTGGCCAGCGAATACCCCTACTCGCAAGGTTTGTGTGCCGAACCCTCATATGATTTTGTATCAAACCTACCCCCCTGCCTACAGGACGAACCCAAATACCCAGGTATTAAGTTTCCTTGTGAAACCCTCGGTCAGTTGTCCAAACCCTTGCCTGCTCTGTCTAAACCTACACAGTCACCCTGTGATCAGTGCAATTCATGGTTAGAGCGATATTATATTGATGTGCCGGTACTCCAATCAAGGATTCAGTCATTGGAAGACCAGATTGCACTGCTAACCAGTCAAAAGGCCAAGCTCCAAGCTGTGGACAAGAAACAAAAGACAACCGGTTCCATCCTGTTCAAGAACATGGAATCAGCCACGACTATTATAAATTCCAAGCTGGTATAAACAAGCAGCCTCGTCGCTACACAAGTATGGAAAATTTGATATCGTTTTGTTTGTAAATAATCTAGTTTGCTATAATGGTTTGTATTCAGTTTTTAAACAGTTCTCTTCACACCTTTAATAGCTCTGTTATATTGCGTGCATTCTATATATAGCTTTGTTTTGAATAAAAAGAATTTTTGATTCGATATGCGATTTGATTATTCCCAGTATAGAAATCAATAGATTTTGATTGGATTTGAGTGATATTCGTTTGAATTTGTTTGCTTGTTTGCCTTCAAATGAATTGGTTTGTATCCGATTTGAAAAGGAAATTTTTCATATTCAGTTTAGAACACAATCTTGCTCAGATTTGATTTGGTTATCATCCATGTGCTATGGTTGGTAAATTGTTTGATTAAGATTGATTGTTACGATTTTGCTCGGATTTAATTTCATTATCATTGGTATGCTATGGCTGGTAAATGTTTTTGGCAAGATACTAGTAACGATGCTGTGTCGCGTGATGTTCTATCTTTGATTGTTTCCAAGTTAAGGATAACGACTCTGTTTCTTTGATGAAAACATTACGCTAAAAAAAAAAACATTCGCACCCAAATTTGGAAATGAACCCGAATCATAACAAATGTGTGGAAATCTTAGCTAAATTTATTCGCTATGAGTTAAATTCAGATTATAATTCATGCTCTGTATTTTAAATTTGTGAAATGAATTGGTCAAACCCTGATATGATTCGTTTGATTGAAACGATTGTGATCAAAATTAATCGATCTCGTTTTCTTACTGTGCAATGGTCAACGATCGAAATCTATAATAAATCTTGTTCGATTAATCCTGTTATGATTTTGTTATGAGTCAATTATCGTTTGGATTCGTTCACAGCCTAATTCGTTTTCTATACAGTTATCGTGACAATCCTTTTTGATTCACAGGTGTAACGAAAGGTTTGCGATTTGTTTTGTTTTCAATTGAATATTAAAACGACTTCATAATAGATGGATTCGATTTGTTGAGAAACGATTATGATGTTGTTACATATGATTTAATTTACTCGATTTTGTGGTAACAAAACAACATAATATTCCTATTTCCGTGTTCGGTTGAATCATTTTTGATCCTGTTTAATGTTGAATGATAAAATCATTTTAATCTCAAATGATTCGTTTTAAGATGGTTATTGAAATATAATTGGATTTGATTTTGAATCGATTTTGATTCTGATTCTGTACCTCATTTAGACTAGCTACAGAATCAGATGATTCTGTAGCTAAGTCTGTAGAATTAGATTTTTATTGTTTTATTAATAAATATCTCTCTAACTTGTCTATTTCTGACCTGTTTCAGGTGAATTCGAAATTGCATTGGATTTGATGGACATTTTAGAGGATATTTGGATTTTTTAGTTTCATTTTAGTTTCCTAGTTTAGTTGATTTTGGGAATATCTTCCCAGATTATGTAAACAGTTTGATAACTGCCACAGGGAGGTTTTACCCTGTGGAAAAACTTATAAATACTTATTGTTTTTGTAATAATGATCATCCTCATTGGTGGGAGAACAAGGATATGGAATTTTAATACAGACTGAGACAGAAATTGATGTTCTGTTACAGCTTTAGCTTTTCATAATATCGATATTTTGTTTCATGTTTATGTGTATCAATTTGCATTTGGTTAATGACTACTTTAGCTATCTTAATCTTTTGCAAATGATATGATTTAATCAAATATAATCCATATCTGATTTCTTCCAGTATTTAAAAGACATAGCAATTACTTGATTCAGTTTGTGAATGACAAATTTCTCTTCTTCATTAATTGGATTGTTAAGTATAAGTTTTTGCATAACAGGTTTACCTTATTGCAGAGATTTATAAATCATATAATTGTTATGATTTTTTATGTCTTGTTTGTCCTGTAAATAAACTCAAAGAGCATTGCAGTTATCGTTTACGAGAAGCTTCTGGATCATCCAGTGCGAGTTTCCTTCCTCCGACCAGCTTCAAAGTCATCATACACAGGAGAAATCTGGAGCGTTTCCGGGTCTGTTTGTTGTTTATTTGTTTAGTATATTTGTTAGTATTTTAGTTAGGTATATGTGTAGTTAGTATATTAGATTGTTTAATTTCAATAAGTTTCATTTCTTGTTCATAAAATCATAAAATCAACAAAAATATCTTACTCTATCTTAGGGAAGAAAGTAAATGAGTTTGCCAGGTTTTATTTAAATCTGTACTTTGTAGATATTGTATATTTTGTGAATAAGTTATATTTCAGTTAGTAGTTTGTATATATAGAAATAGTTACATTAGTTCATTTTATTTATTGTTAGTTAGTTTAGTTTGTTTTATTTAGTTTTAGTTAGTTTAGTTTTAGTTAGATTAGTTAGTTTAGATTAGTTTTATCTTTGGTTTTCTTAGGACCTTAGATCGGCTAACAGAGCCGCTAAATCCGTCAGGGTGGTTCATTCCAAATGGCTTGGGTTATTAGACAACCCTGGACCGGTTCCACTCTCTCAGTTGACGGACGGTCGATTTCTCCCGTCAACACCACACTGGGAGGAGCAACTTGAGGAAGGTGCATCCCAAAGATAAGGGACAAGTGTCAGATGATTCCTCTGAAAAGGAAACTGGCGACTTAGAGGGATCATCTAGTAGCAGAATGAGTTCTTATTCCCGAAGAAAACGAGAGGAGAAAAATCATTCCAAAAATCATAATCTTGAAGAATTCAAGAACGCCAAACCACCCTATTTCGACGGTGAAATAAAGAAGGGAGAGGAAGCAGAGGCCTGGTTGCTTGGACTAAAGAAGTATTTTAGAGTCCATGACTTCTCGAAAAATTTGAAGACCCGAGTAGCCACTTTCAATCTGAATGGGAAGGCTTCCATTTGGTGGGAAGACCTTAAGAACGTAAAAGGGATTCATGAAGAAGACCTATCTTGGGAATGGTTTGAGAAATACTTCAGGAAGAAGTATCTGTCAGAAAAGTATTTCAACGAAAAGACTAAAGAATTCTATGAACTCAAGCTAGGGAAACTCACCATAGAGGAATATGTTTGCATATTCTTCGAGTTGCTGAGGTATGTACCCTATATACAAGAAGAAAAGGCAAAGGTGCAACGATTCATCAATGGAATTCCTAAGGACTATTAGAATAGGATTGAGTTTGACGAGCCAAAGACCCTAGAAGACACTATTCGAAAGGAAAGATATTGTTATTAACATTTTTGGCATCGAACAAAACCTCATGAAGGATGAAAGTAGAAGAATAGTCCGGGACTCTAGAAAAAGGGTTTTAAATCCCCAAGATTTAAAAACTATAAAAAGGACTCAAGGATGATCTTCCCAACCCAAAGTGTACACCAGCAGAATTTCCCCTCCCAGAGCGGAAATAAACCTTTTGGATCTACCCCAGGAAAGATTGATAACCCGAAGAAAGAACCCTTGAAATGTTGGGGTTGTGGAGAAGAACATCTACTGAGGGACTGCTCGCACCGAAAAAAGAATAGTCAGAGAATTTACAATGTTCAAGAATCTACCGCCGTCAATGACGTGGCCAAGAGTGTGCCACAAATTTATGCAACCTTGGATAATAAACAAGCTAACCACCAAGCTTCAGTGGTGGAGATGGAAGGTATGATCACCAACCATCTAGTGTCTATTCTAATTGACCTTGGTTCAAATTTGAGTTATATAGCCCCTAAGGCTGTTGATAAGTGTAAATTACAACCACATAAACATTCCAAGCCATGGTTGGTATAGTTATCCACTGGCACCAAAAGAAAGGTAGCGAAGGTCATACCAACTTGCCGATTCACTATGGGTGAATTCCCCACCCAAGAAACCCTTAACATTCTACCCCTAGGATCGTATGACCTGTTGATTGGTATGGAATGGCTAGCCACATATAAAGCCAGATTGGATTGTTACCATAAAACCTTAGAATGTGTAAGTGAAGAGGATAACCCTTCAAGGGATCCAAAAACCTGTCTCGGTGAGGCAAATATCAACCCTTCAAATGAGAAAGTATTGTAGAAAGGGATGTCCACTATATGCGATACAGGTGTTGGAATCAGTTAATATGAAAAACCAAGCCTCGAAGACCACCCCACACTAAGAGAAAATACAGATGTATTTCTGGAAGAGGTACCGGGTCTAGCTCCGAGAAGGGACATTGACTTCTCGATAGAACTTGCACCAGGAGTGATGCTAGTGTGTAGGACACCCTATAGGATCAACACACTTGAGCTAGTTGAGCTTAAATTACAACTAAAAGAAATGATGGAAAAAGGCTTTATCCGGCCCAACATGTCTCCATGGGGAGCACCAATCCTGTTTGTGAAAAAGAATGACTGTACCCTCCGACTGTGCATAGATTATAGATAACTCAATAAGGTAACCATAAATAACAAGTACCCCTTACCCTGGATTGATGACTTGTTCGATCAATTGGGAGGTGCTTCCATCTTCTCAAAGATTGACTTGAGATCTGGATACCATCAAGTCCAAATCAAGGGTGAAGAAATCCACAAAACTGTCTTTAGGACGAGATATGGTCACTACGAGCTTGTGGTAGTACCATTTGGATTAACCAATGACCCTGCCACTTTTATGTGCTTGATGAACAAAGTGCTCAACAAATTCCTAGAAAAATTTGTACTCGTTTTTATTGACGATATATTAATTTACTCCAAGAATAGAGAGGAATTGAGGAACATCTTAGACTTGTGCTTCAAGTGCTAAGAGAACATCAACTCTATGCCAAATTTAGCAAGTGTGACTTTTTCCAGAAGCAAATACATTACTTGGGCCATGTCATATCTGAAGAGGGAGTGGCAGTAGACCCTGACAAGATCAGGTCTATCATGGAATGGCTTACCCCAAAGGATGTTTCAGATATCAGATCCTTTATGGGCTTAACAAGATACTGTAGGAGGTTTATAAAAGGATTCTCCAAGATTGGTTTTCCAATCACTACCCTCCAAAAGAAGGGAGCTAAATTCATGTGGACACAAGAATGTGAAGAAATATTTCAATCCCTAAAACATCTACTGACCCACGCACCTGTGTTAAAGATCGCCGATCCCGAAGCTGACTTCCTCGTGTGCACAGATGCCTGCAAGGAAGGGATCAGAGGAGTCCTTATGCAAGGAGGAAGTGTAGTCTGCTATGAATCCCAAAAATTGAATGAGCACGAAGTCAACTATGTGACCCATGATCTAGAGCTGGCCACCATAGTGCACGCCTTAAAAATGTGGATGCATTACCTCCTGGGAAGGAAATTTGTACTTATGACAGACCACCGTGGAATGTGATATCTATTTGACCAACCAAAGATCAATGCTAGACAAGCTAGGTGGATGGACCTTCTTAGCGAGTTTGATTTTGAAATCAAACATGTTAAAGGAAAGGAAAATAAGGTGGCCGATGCGCTTAGTATAAGTATGAAAACAATTCACTTGGCAGCGGTGAGCACTTGGGAGACGAATGCAAAAGAAAGAGTTAGGAATGCACAAGAAACAAATAGATTCTTCTAGACCGTGACCTCGTACCTGGAGCAAAACCCACATGGATAAAGTATGAAGGCTACCAGATGATAGATGGATGTCTGCTAACTTACAGAAACAGATTGTATATTCCATATTGTGATGACTTGAAGAGGTTCATAATGAATGAACTACATAAAAGACCATATACTGGTCACCCAGGATATCAGAAGATGATCACGGCCACTAGGAAAAAATTCTATTGGCTTGGTTTAAAGAAAGACATAGCTAACTATTTAGCTAAGTGCCTAGAATGCCAACATGTTAAAGTAGAACACCGGCACCCAGCAGGATTATTACAACCTCTACCAATCCCGGAATGGAAATGGGAAACCATTTCCATGGATTTCATCATCGAATTACCAACCTTGACCAGTCAGAATGACACCATCATGGTGGTGGTGGATAAATTGAGCAAGTCCGCCCATTTTATCCCTGTCAAATCAACTTGCAAGGCAATAGATATCGCCAACATATTCATGAAGGAGATATTCAGACTACATGGTATGCCTAAAAATATTGTGTCTGACAGAGACACAGAATTTACTTCCAACTTTTGGAAATCCTTGATGGCTGGTCTAGAGACCAACTTATTGTTTAGCACAACCTATCATCCTCAAACCGATGGACAGATAGAAAGAGTAAACCAAATATTAGAAGACATGCTAAGAATGCATCTAATGCATCAATCTAAAAAGTGGGAAGATTACCTGCCACTGGTGGAATTTGCCTACAATAACGACTACCAAGAATCCCTGAAGATGAGTCCTTTCGAAGTCCTCTATGGTAGACTGTGCAACACTCCACTCAGTTGGAGTAACCCAATAAATAGTGTTACTATTGGACCCGACATGTTGAAAGAAATGAAACAACAAGTGATTCAGATAAAACAAAATCTAAAGGTCACTCAGAACAGACATAAAATCTACGCCGACCGAAAGAGAACTCCAAGAGAATTCAAGATGGGAGACCATGTATATATTAGAGTTAGGCCCAGAAGAGTTCCATAAGGATGGGAGCTTGTGCAAAGTTGGCACCTTGGTATTGCAGACCCTTTGAAGTTCTAGATAGAGTGGGACCTGTAGCCTGTAGGCTAGCACTTCCTCCCACAGTAAAAGCACATAATGCTTTCCATGTTTCATTATTGAAGAAATATGTACAATATTCTAATCATATAATTTTCTGGTTTGTGATCCAGGTGGAACCAGAGGGAGAATTCCTACCAAAAACTCAATGCATAATGGACATAAAGTAAACCCCACTCAAGAACCGAACCAATGCACAGGTCAAGGTGAAGTGGAAACATTTTTTCCCAGATGAGGCTACATGGGAAATGGAAGATGCCATGAAACAAGCATATCCGATTTTGTTTACTTTTGTACATACATTTCATATTGATAGATAGAACATCGAGGACGATGTTCCTTTAAGGGGGAGGGAATTGTAACACCCTGTTTCCCCTAGTCTGTAAAAGTAACTATACTGGCCAAGAACTATGGCAAACTCAAAGATGTGAATGTTTGATTTGATGGACCTTTGTATAAAAGGTCGATGAATGTAAATTGTGTTATAAATATGTGTTGCATGACTTCTAGGGAGAGGATGTGCTAAAAAATACCATGATGGCTAATGAGAGGTGGTGGAAGGGACCTGGAATGGTTGCGTTAAATTCCACTGAACCAATACCGTACTGGTTTTTACTTGCTCAAAGACCAAAGCAACTCTCTGACCCTGGAATGAATTACCTGCTAGGATGGTAGGTGGGGAGGCTCCTCAAGAGTTAATGAGGGGATGCGGGTGAATCACCCATTTGTAGAAGCTCTCAGACCTGACCACGGATGGGAAAATTCGTGCCACACGCAGTATTGCAGAGAAAATTCAAGAAAGGAAGTGTGGGGGAACAGAGAGAGAGAGGAGAACACGCGCGACATGGATCGCGGAATAAAAACTAGAGGAACTCTGGAAATATGGGGGAGTTTTGAGCAGAGGATAAGGAGAGTAACCTTCGTCCTTGACTTCCATTGAGTGGAAAGTATGAGATTGAATCTTAAAGCATCGTGGTCTAGCTCGGGGGTGGCTAGTGGTAAATCATTCTGGAGTCACTGAGCCTACGGTTGGATGGAAACGAGCACCCCTCTCAACAGTCGTGTCACACCTGGTGTTTCTGATAAGTGTTTATATCTTGTATCTTGAATTGAATATCCTGGATGCATGATCGTGTTTATACACTCATAAATGGTTTCTGTATAGAAGTGTTTCCCTTGTGTTTTGATCGAAAATAATGGATTCATTCTGATACTTATATGACCATAATCAGTTTATGTATAGAATGAATAAGTTCAGAATACGAGTCCGTTCCCTTGAGATTTGCTCAATCTACTTGACTCACGCTATGTCCTGGTTTGATTTCTCGAAGGCACCTCCTCTCGGGAAGCTTCCTCGCATCCCAGAGCCAGAGTGAGTTCCTTGAAAAGACGACTGTTATAGTAAACCCACGAGTTTACTTTACCCCTGTCACAGAGTTCATAGCTCAGTGAATTAGGAAGGATTTTCAGTCAGGTCACCAAGCCTAGGGATAATTACCCCAGAACCCTCTGAAGGATCATGTGATCTGAGTCTGGAAACCTTGTACAAGAAAGAGTAATTCTCTCAGGTTTCGACGTTTCGGCACCCGGGAAACCAAAGGGGAAGGACCCTCGTTTTTTCCAGTCGTGAAATCCCGGTCTACAAAACCCCAAATCGGTTTAGCGTGAATAGGTTTTGACGTTTCAACACCCGGGAGACCAAAGGGAAAGACCCCTTGTTTTCGCTAGTCGCGAAATCCCGATCTACGAAACCCCAAATCGGTTTAGCGTGAATAGGTTTTGGTGTTTCAACACCCGGGAGACCAAAGGGTAAGACCCCTCATTTTCACCAGTGGAAAAATCCTGGTGTACGAAACCCCAAATCGGTTTAGTGTGAATAGGTTTCGACATTTCGGCACTCGGGAAACGAAAGGGCAAGACACCTCGTTTTCGCTAGTCGCGAAATCCCGGTATATGAAAACCTGAATCGGTTTAGTGTGAATAATTTTCGGTGTTTTGGCACCCAGGAAACCAAAGGGAAAGACCCCTCGTTTTTGCATGTCACGAAATCTCGGTACATGAAACCCCGATGCGCTTTGTGGATGAGCCCTAGGTCACTGGACAGGGTCTTGTGGTAGGAAGGAGGATTCCCAAAAGAATCTGGATCGTCCATTTGTAGGGACATGTGGTGAAGATCTAAAGCCGTCGGGGTTTTGGAGATTGAGGAAATAGGAGTGAAGACCCTGCCAAAATCCGAAAAGGTAGAATGCCAGGATTTAATCCAGGCCATTGATTAAGTCAACGATCTAGACCATAGATCCATATGATACCGGGCTTTCAGGTTTCGGGGATTGAAGGAATAAGGGTTCCTTGCAACAGGAATCTCGAAAGCCAAGTTCCGGTAGTGCCATTTGGTGTTAGCATGTGTTCATTGAGGTGGTCACATGGAGTAGGAAAAAGGGGAGCCAAGGAGCTCGTTAACCCCATTTCAGGTTTCGACAGTTCAAGGGGACATGGAGCCGGGAAGAGCTCGCACATAGAAATATCGAAACATGAAAGATGGAAGCACCTTTTTGGTAAGGCCTGTGGTCATAGCCAATGATCACATGGAGGAGGATAAGGGAAGGGATGGTCTACGCTAGGCCCCATATAAATTCAGGGATTCTGTCCCTTGAAGAAAAGATGAAAAAGACAAAAAAATCTAGGTTTCCGTAGTGGGTATGTGACATGCCATGTCAACAACCTGTCCACGTCACTGTATGGTAAGATGCCATGTGTCACATCTAGATGCTTCCACATCATCATGATGACATCATCATAATGTCAGCGTTGAATTTTTGGCCTGTTGACTGTTGACATTTTTCCCTGTTTGGAAAAATGAACAGATCGCGATATCTGGAGCATATGACGTTCGTTTGAGCCCGTTCAAGTTGCATTTGGTTCGTATCAATGAGGCCTACACACATGTCCATTTTGAATCCATTCTTAGAACTTTGATTTTTAGGCCTTTCTGAGCCCTATCTTGGCTTTGGATCCAATTCTGGATCACACCTTCCCACTAAAGACCTTTTTCTCCCCAAAAGGTTATTGACTAGTCATCAAGTGTGGGATAGGCCACCCGACTTGATCTCTACCTTTGAACTCTATCTTGTGCACTTGTCTCATCAAGATCAACTGTAAAAAAATCATGATAACTGACAACATATTGTTAGCCATTTGTACCCTATCACATATTACTGAAGCCACTATCATCCATGTAGACAACATTACTAATGATAGAATAAAAAATATGACTGCAAATGAGATGATATGTTTATAATATTTGCACAACATTAGCTTATCTTGAAGCAAAGTGTGATTGATTTTCCATTCTACAATCATCTCTATTCTTTCTTAAGATCGATTAATTGATTTGAAACAATTATAGTTGTATTGCTTGCTTGAGCCTCCTTTCTTAATTGCCCCATAGTTTGAAGAGATTTATTTGCCTTTAAATGAAGAGCATGAACAACATAATCTTGACTTGCTTTGGTTAAGTGATATTGATTCTTTTCTCTGTAGAAGATTGCTTTACGATCATACAAGTAAGGACTGCCTAAGACCATTCCAAATTCACTTAGTGGCACCACATCACATGTTATCTCGTCCACAAACTTAGATGAAATTGCAAATTTTAATGTGCACTGCTTTGTTATGTGCAATTGATGATTGTTTCTTATCCATTTAAGTGTGTAAGGCTTATGATGCATCCGTGTTTTTAATCCCAATTGTTTAACCAATTCCTCTGAAATCAAGTTAGATTGAGATCCACTATCTATCAATGTGTCGAACTTAGTATGCCTCATGATGGCCCTTAAGTGAAACAATTTACTTCTAGAATCAATTCCTTCACCAATTTTACCTGTCATACCAACCAATGAGACTTTAGATTCATCACCTAAATCCGATCCCAAGTCTGTTGGTCATGTTGTTGCTGCAACTTTTTGCCTCCCTTTCTTCTCTTTGAACCACTTCGGTCTTTTATCGGGATGCAATTGCCAACAACGGTCCTCATCATGCCCCTCTTTCTTGCAATGCTTGCAAGAGGGCTTCTCTTCCTTTCTTGCCACTGAATTGGTATTCTTTCTATTCCACTTTCTTTTGTCCTCTTTCCTTGAAGATGATTCCTTTGATACACCAACACCTGTTTTCCCTACTTCAATGTATGTCGCTTGAACATAAACCTCATCAAGATTAGTAGGTCCAAACATGAATACATTATTTCAAATATGTGTAGGTAAACCTCCTATATACTTCATAAGAGTTTCTTGGGTATGTATAGGAATATCTAACATCAATGCCATTTTACAAAGGCCATATGTGTATTCTTGCACTATTTGTCCTTTTTTTAGTTTAAGAGCTTGCCATTCAATTAACGCTTTCTCTTTATAACCCAAAGGATAGTGTTTATTTCTAAGTGCATAAATAAAAACTTTCCATGATGAAAATACATTACCCACTTGTTGCATGCCATTTTGCAACTTCCTTTTCCACCAGATGAGTGTTGTGCCTGCAAGTCTAAGCGATGCCAACTTGATCTGAGTTGCCTCATCCTTGATTTGTTGCACACTGCAATAAACCTCCATCCGTTTGACCCAATTATCAAGTCTCTCTGCATTGACTTCACCATCATACATAGGTAATTCAAATTTCACATCAAGTTTTAGTAAAGGCATTTCATTCTTATGTTTATAGATATGTCTTCTTGCGGTGCTTTTAGAACTTGAAATTGAAGAGGAATGGTGCAGGAGCATCTCCCACATCAAGCGAGCCAACGCGGAAGCCAAAGGACAACTGGACAAGCGCCAGTGCACATTTTGAATTTACCTTGAAGTTGTTGCGCGATCTTAAATGAGCCATTAAGAGAAGGCACACTTTTATATTGTAATCAGACCTTGAGCCTTTAGCTCTCGTCCTTAGTAGGTAGGAGGCATTTAATGTAGTTAATGCAGGTAGAAATAATTTAATTCTAGATTAGACTGTTTGAGAGCGCAAGAGGGAAACGGGATATAGACACCCTCATTGTGTATTGTAACATAGATGGGAAGATTATGAGAATTGATGAGAAGAGAAAGAGCATGCATAGAGCTTTGTAAGAACACCCATGTACATATATTTGGATTAATAGAAGAGATTGATTCAATTTCATGGTTTTGTGTTGTTCTCTGTGTATTGATGCTAAATGATATGCTCATAAATGTTTGTTTCCTATTATACATTTTCTTTATATGACGTGTATATGATTTCATGTTTGAATTGAATTCTGAGAGGAAGTAGGAATGAGTTTCAATTGTTTCTCTATCTGAGCCAGAGATTCCTGTAAGGAGTGCAGTCGAAGTGTCCGCAAGGAGTGCGTTGACAGAGGGTTCAGATAGGGTTGCTTTTGTTCTCATTCTCTCAAAGGTGCAGTTGGGCATAGGAGTCGTGCAAGGAGTGTGTAGGCCGAGTGAAGTTCAGGGTTGCGAACCTAAGTAAGAGTTGAAGGACTACTACAGGTGTGCGCAGAGTTGAAAGGAGTTCAACACTTGAAAGTGTCTGAAGGTTTCCGCAAGGAGTGCGAGCAAGAGAGTTCCTGAGAGGACACAGAGTTGGTAAAGCTCAGGAGGTATAGGAACTTTGAGTCATCACCAAGGGAAAGCACAGGAAGTTTGTGTCGTGGAGTGTTCAAACAGGCGTCGCAGGTTTGCGTGCAGGTGAATGAGTTCCATGGAGGGGAACACTTAGTTATTTCGTAGATTTCACCAAGGAAAGTTGGATGGTCGGTATTCTCTGAGGAGAATTCGTGACATCCCAGGAGCCGTGAGATCTCGAAAAGGTGCAAGGAAGTTACAACGCAAGTGTGGAAAGGTTCGAAGCTCAGGAGGGTAGAACCATAGATCTGAGAGACAAGGGCCATCGGATTTTCACGTGAAATCATGCATCGGGGTTTCGTGGGTTGAAGTCCCATAATACTGCATCAGGAATTGCGATATTGCAATATGGGATATCACGATATAGGATATCATAATATGTGATATCCTGACGAGTAAGGGACAGCGTGGGGCCACAGGAGTCAGCGAGTGGATAGGTGGCACAGTGCATCAGGGTTTCATAGTGAGAGGTCCCGAAACATATGCATTAGGATTCGTGATACCGCGAAGTCTGAAATGTCGATGAAGTGAAAGACCATTGAATAGTCAACTCACGCATGAGTCGGAGTTTCGGCGTATCGGGCATCGGGAGTCGGGGATACGAGTGGTTCGACATTGCGAGTGTTGAATTCATGATAGATAAAAGCCCCGATAGGAAAAGGTCAGCGTTGACTGGTTGTTGGGTCTTGGGGATTCGAGAGTGCAACGCTCGACCATTGGTTCCGCGAATTCGCGAGTTCCGATCTCCCAAGTGTAAAGAGGAGATTCCGTGGAGATTGCTGTGGGTGAAAAATTCTCGATAGGGAATTGGAAGAGCCTTAGAGTTCTTCGGGCCATGTACGAGGAAAGATCCTGTGAGTCGACGTAGACCTTCCAACCTGCGGGTGTGTTGGGAGGGCGTGGGCATCAAGTGGTATCAGAGCTTAGAAGGGTTCTTTTCTTTCTGTAGAAGAGAAGAGAATTCGCCATGCTTCCCAGGAGAAGGGACATGCAGACACCCGATCAAACAGAGGATAGGGAAACTCCAAGAAGAAGAGGTAGGCAGATGACAGATCCAGTTATGGAGAGAGATATGCGTGATCTACGAGCTAGAATCGAAGACATGGAGACAACACAAAGACGCACAACCAGTGCAGGGGATCTGAGTGATTCCGACAATGAAGTTGAGGCTGAACGTGAAGAAGAAGTTGCAGCCAAAGATGCATCAAACGAGAGTTTGATCAAAGCTATTGCCAGGATGGGTGCAAGAGAGAAGATGGACTTTCCAATTTATGAGGGGAACTTGGATGTAGAGGAGCTTCTAGATTGGATTAGAGCTCTAGACACATACTTTGACTATGAAGATGTCGAGGAAGACAAGAAAGTCAAGAATGCTGTCACAAGACTGAAAGGACATGTAGCATTGTGGTGGGATGAACTACAAGCTGACAGACGCTACAAGGGCAAGAAGAAGATTAAGAGCCGGGACATAATGATCGTGAATATGAAGGAAAAATTCATTCCCAGTTATTATCAAATTACTCTCTTCAGGAGAATGCAGAACTTGAGACAGAAGCTAATGACAGTGAAAGAATATACTGAGGAGTTCTATAAACTGAACATCAGGGCAGTTCATCGGGAGAGCGATGATGAGAAAGTTGCCAGATACATGAATGGACTGAGATATGATATTCAGGATGAGATGAGCATGGTAACCATCCGAACGGTGGAAGATGCTTATCAGATGGATCTGAAAACAGAAGAGAAGCTGAGATGAAAGCAGAGTCAAAGGGGCCGAGGCAGAAGTCAACCCAGAGGCAAGTCAATTGCCCAGGATAAATATCAGAAACCCAAGGAGGATTGGAAGTTTGGGTCTGAGCCTAAATGAAAACGAACAAAGAGTGGTGGAACCTCACAGAGAGGGCCATATGTTGAACAGAGAGGACAACATACTAATCAGAGAGGAGATTATGATGACAACAACACTTTTCCTCGTACTAGAGGTAGAGGAAGAGGAAGAGGTGGAGTAATCACATGCTTCACATTTGGAAAGAATGGGAACAAGTCTTATGAGTGTCCAGACAAAATAAGGATATTGGGGAAGCTCACATTGCCGAAGCACTGAGACGGGATGTTGAGGCAGAAGACGCTGAAGGCGGAAGATCGTTGATGATGCGAAAAGTCCTTTTGACACTGGAGAAGGAGGTGGAGAGTTCAGTCCAAAGGACCAGACTTTTCAGGACTTCTTGCAAGACCAAGGACAGGGTATGAAAGGTCATTGTAGACAGTGGTAGCACAAACAATCTCATTTCAACCGATATGGTAGAGAAGCTAGAGCTGGAGACAACTGATCATCCAAGCCCATACAGAGTTTCGTGGCTACAAAAAGGACACCAGGTAACTGTCACTAAACAATGCTTGGTTGAATTCAAGATAGGAGGATATAATGATAAAATATTGTGTGATGTCATTCCTATGGATGTTTGTCATCTATTGCTGGGTAGACCATGGAAATATGACATGAAGGTGATTCATGATGGGAAAATGAACACATACACCCTAGAGAAGAATGGGAGGACACACCTGTTGCTTCCAATCAAGGATAAGGAGGTGAAACTGGAGGTAAGAAACACATTACTTCTCATGAGTGGGAAGGAACTTCTTAATGAGGTTAAGAATAAGGAGGATCCACAGTTTATTGTGGTCAGAAAATCGAAGATTGTTCTGACTAGCACAAGAGTGGATGATTTACCAGAAGAAGTTCAGGAACTGCTGGGAGAGTTCACTGACATCATAGTGGACGAACTACCTCGTTCGTTTCCACCGATAAGAAGTGTGAGTCATCATATTGATCTCATACCAGAAGCTAGTTTTTCGAACAAATCCGCGTACAGGTTGACGCCGCAGGAGAATGAAGAAGTTAAAAGGCAAGTCCAAGATTTGATGGACAAAGGTTTGGTCAGAGAAAGCTTGAGTCCGTGTGCTGTTCCAACAATACTCAATCCAAAGAAAGACAAAGGTTGGAGGATGTGTACCGAATCAAGGGAAATTAACAAGATAACCAGAAGGTACAGATTTCCATTGCCGAGGATGGATGATCTTATGGATTGCTTGAGTGGAGCAAAATATTTTTCAAAGATTGATTTGAAAAGCGGTTATCACTAAATCCACATGAGAGAAGGTGATGAGTGGAAGAGAACATTCAAAACAAACGAGGGGTTGTATGAATGGCTTGTTATGCCGTTTGGCTTGACAAATGCGTCGATTACCTTTATGAGGTTGATGAATGAAGTCCTGAGGGAGTTCATTGGGAAATTTGTCATAGTGTATTTGGATGACATACTAGTTTACAGTAAGATAGTGGCAGAGCATCTGAAGCATTTGGCTACAATGATGCAGAAATTGCAGCAGGAGAAGCTGTTGATAAATATGAAGAAGTCCTCATTCATTAAGACATAACTCATTTATTTGGGATTTTTTATTTTTGTAAATGAGTTGAGGATGGATCCAGATAAGGTGGAAGTGATCAAGAATTGGCCATCACCGAGGAATGTATTTGAGGTGAGAAGTTTTCATGGATTGGCTAGTTTCTACCGAAAGTTCATTAGGAATTTCAGTGGAATTAGCGTAGCGATGATGGACACCGTGAAGAAAAGACATAAATATTTTCACTGGACCGAAGAGGCTGAAAAGAGTTTTAATCTGTTGAAGAGGAAGATTATGAAACAACCAGTTATGGTGTTTCCAGATTTCTATAAGTCATTTCAGGTGAGATGCGATGCAAGTGGATTTGCAATAGGGGCAGTCTTAAGTCAGGAAGACAAGACAATAGCCTATTTCAGCGAGAAGATGAATGAAGAGAAATTGAAGTACTCCACTTATGACAATGAGTTCTATGCTATCATACAAGCATTGAAGAAATGGAGGCATTAGTTAATCCCGAAAGAGTTTGTCTTGTACAGTGACAACCATGCACTGCAGTTTGTGACTCAACAGGAGAAGTTGAATCAGAAACATGTCAAATGGGTTGAGTATATGCCAAATTTCACTTTTGTGATAAAACATATTTCTGGCACTGCTAACAAAGTGGCTAATGCTTTGAGCATGAAGTGTTTGCTGTTGTAGGAGTTCAAAGTCAAAACGTTGGGTTTTGATGATCTCAGAAACATGTACACTAATGATCTAGATTTTAAGGAAGCGTATGAAACAAATGAGAATCCAATTCTCAGAGATAGAAGCCAATGGATGGACTACATGATCCAGGAAGGATTGCTATTCAGGGGAAATCAACTGTGTATTCCGAAATGCTCCATGAGGGAGAATTTGTTGAAGGAGAAACACAATGGAGGATTGGCTAGACATTTTGGTCATGACAAAACATTCACGAAGTTGAATGAGTCATATTTTTGGCCAGGTATGCGAGTGGATGTCAGGAGATTTGTGGACAGGTGCAAAATTTTCCAGCATTCGAAGGAAAGAAGACAGAATGCGGGGTTTTATCAACCATTTCCCATACCAGAGAGGCCATGGGATGCAATTAGCATGGATTTTGTATTGGGGTTGCCAAGAACACAAAGAGGTGTTGACTCAATCTTTGTGGTGGTGGATAGATTTTCCAATATGGTACACTTCATTCCATGTCATAAAACCAGTGACACAACTCACATTGCGAACTTGTTTTTCAAAGAGGTCATTCAACTTCATGGGTTGCCAAGGAGTATAGTTTCAGATCAAGACACCAAATTCATAAGGCATTTTTGGAGGACCTTATGGAAGAAGATGGGAACTAACTTGGCATTTAGTTTAGCTTATCATCCTCAAATGGATGGATAGACAAAGGTGGTCAACAAAAGTCTGGGAGACTTGCTGACAAGCTTGGTGACAGAACACCACAGCCAGTGGGACAACATATTACCACAAGTAGAGTTTGCGTATAATGACTCAGCTAATAGGAGCACAGGGTAGAGTCCATTCCGGGTTGTTTATGGTGTGCAGCCGAGAGGAATTTCTGAACTGAGGGATTCATAAAAGACTGCAACTAGGAGCGCTAGTGCAAAGGAATTCGCAGAGGCGATAAAAGAAATTCATAGTCAGGTGAAGGAACGACTACAGAATTCGAGCCAGGAATATAAGCGCAGAGACGATCAACATAGAAGACAACTTCAATCTGAGGTTGGTGATCTGGTTCTGGCACATTTGAGGAAGGAAAGGTTCTTGAGAGGAATGTATAATAAGTTGAAAATGAAGAAAATCGAACCATGTAGGGTCTTGAGGAAATTTGGGGCAAACGCTTATGAGATTGAATTACCCGATGGGATCGAAATTTCTCCGATATTCAATATCTCTGATTTGTACCCATATAAAGTTGAGGAAACAGAGACTAGAGATGAGCAGTCAGAGATCCAGTGGACAAAACAGATTCCAGTTGCAGATAAGCCACATATGGAGTGCATACTGGATAAGAGAGTAAGCAAGAGGACCAGATGGAAGCAATACTTCAAGTCTCCGGTCAGATGGAAGAACCATCCAGTTGAAGATGCCAGCTAGGAGACTGAAGCGGAGATTCAGAGGCATGGAAAAATCGTGTGTGAGCTCATGGACAGGAGCCCATGAAATTTTTCAAGTGAGGGAGTATGATGCAGGAGCATCTCCCACATCAAGCGAGCCAGTGCGGAAGCCAAAGGACAACTGGACAAGCGCCACCACACATTTTGAATTTACTTTGAAGTTGTTGTGTGATCTTAAATGAGACATTAAGAGAAGGCACACTTGTATATTGTAATCGGACCTTGAGACTTTAGCTCTCGTCCTTAGTAGGTAGGAGGCATTTAATGTAGTTAATGCAGGTAGATAGAATTTAATTCTAGATTAGACTGTTTGAGAGCGCAAGAGGGAAATGGGATATAGACACCCTCATTGTGTATTGTAACATAGATGGGAAGATTATGAGCATTCCTGAGAAGAGCAAGAGCATGCAAAGAGCTGTGTAAGAACACCCATGTACAAATATTTGGATTAATAGAAGAGATTGATTCAATTTCATGGTTTTGTGTTGTTCTTTGTGTATTGATGCTAAATGATATGCTCATAAATGTTTGTTTCCTATTATACATTTTCTTTATATGATGTGTATATGATTTCATGTTTGAATTGAAGTCTGAGAGGAAGTAGGAATGAGTTTCAATTGTTTCTCTACCTGAGCCAGAGATTCTTGCAAGGAGTGCAGTCGAAGTGTCCGCAAGGAGTGCGTTGACAGAGGGTTCAGATAGGGTTGCTTTTGTTCTCATTCTCTCAAAGGTGCAGTTGGGCATAGGAGCCGTGCAAGGAGTGTGAAGGCTGAGTGAAGTTTAGGTTTGCGAACCTAAGTAAGAGTTGAAGGACTGCTGCAGGTGTGCGTAGAGTCGAAAGGAGTTCAACACTTGAAAGTGTCTGAAGGTTGCCGTAAGGAGTGCGAGCAAGAGAGTTTATGAGAGGATTCAGAGTTGGTAAAGCTCAAGAGGTATAGGACCTTCGAGTCATCACCAAGGGAAAGCACAAGTGTTCAAACAGGCGTCGCAGATTTGCGTGCAGGTGAATGAGTTCCGTGGAGGGGAACACTTAGTTATTTCGTAGATTTCAGCAAGGAAAGATGAATGGTCGGTATTCTCTGAGGAGAATTTACGACATCCGAGGAGCCATGAGATTTCAAAAAGGTGCAAGGAAGTTACAACGCAAGTGTGGAAAGGTTCGAAGCTCAGGAGGGTAGAACCGTAGATCCGATCCACAAGGGCCGTCAGATTTTCACGTGAAATCGTGCATCGAGGTTTCATGGGTTGAAGTCCCATGATACTGCATCAGGAATCACTATATCGCGATACGTGATATCCTGACGAGTAAGGGACAATGTGGGGCCATAGGAGTTGGTGAGTGGATAGGTGGCACACTGCATCGGGGTTTTGCAACGAGAGGTCCCGAAACATATGCATTAGGATTCATGATACCGCGAAGTCCGAAATGCTGATGAAGTGAAAGACCGTTGAATAGTCAACTCGTGCGTGAGTCGGAGTTTCGGCGTATCGGGCATCGAGAGTCAGGGATATGAGTGGTTCGACATCGCGAGTGCCGAATTCATGATATATAAAAGCCCCGATAGGAAAAGGTCAGCGTTGACTGGTTGTTGGGTCTCGAGGATTCGAGAGTGCAGCGCTCGACCATTGGATTCACGAAGTCACGAGTTACGATATCCCGAGTGTAAAGAGGAGATTTCGTGGAGATTGTTGTGGGTGCATAATTCCCGATAGGGAATTTGAAGAGACTTAGAGTTCTTCGGGCCGTGTACAAGGAAAGATGCTGTGAGTCGACGTAGACCTTCCGACCTGCGTGTGTGTTAGCAGGTCATGGGCATCAAGGAAGGAGAAGAAGGAGGTGAAGAAGGAGGTGAAGGAGGAATTTTAAGAGGATATTCTCCTTATTCACTTTTGACCTTTGAATATTCACCTAGATTCAGTCTCTTCCGTTCCAAGTAATCCTCATACAAAACCTTCATCATCTTTGACATGGAGAAGAAATTTTTTCGAAACTCTTTCTCATCCTGAGAAAGGCCCTCTTCCGATGCCATCTTCTCTCTTTGAGAACGGCCCTCTTCCGATGCCATCTTCTCACTTTGAGAAGTTCTCTTTATCAATCCAATTAATGGATTCTCTTCAACAAGCTCACCTTCACCATGATGTAGCTTTTCCCTGGTAATCATGCAAACTCATAATCCAAACGTCAACTAGCTCATATACCACTTGATCCGAAAATATCTTTTAAATGAGAATGGTTGAGTTATTTTTCATGTGTTAATTAGACATTTAGGAAATGAATGAAAGAGGAAGAATTAAAGAGGAAATATGACAACCATTAATCAATATATAGATTTGAACATAATCACAAAGAACAAAGAACAACAAACCATAAACACCAATGTGATAATGGAGTTCGACAATCTGGCCTACGTCTCCGGGCTTTTGTCTCAGTGGGTGAGGCTTTCTTATTTCTGTTCAAATATTTAAAAGGACATCATAACAGTGCCAAAAATATTACAAGCAGATTTGGTCTTGTTCTACCAGATCTTTGGAACCCAACAAAACTCACGACACTAAAAATGAATGACCAGAGCTCCCAGAAATGGAGTGCAAAGGCACTCTCCTCAATGGTTTCCTTGCATAAAAATGGCTTTGGCTTGGAAAATATTCAACATAAACCTTCTCTGAACCTTCCTTATAGCTTCAAAATTCCCTAGTTTATATAGATTTGAAGTTGGTAACCATTTCCCAATTTTCCCCCAAGATTTGGCCTAAAAAACGGCCCAATATCCCCCAATATTGGCCAAAAATCTCTAACATTGCTGAATAATATCTACCAAAATCACTATTATAATGTATAAAACTCACTTTATATCAAATATAGGGGTGCAACCCCATTTTTCTCCACCACTGGTCATATGGAGTGTCTCCATGTGGCCCTAGCTATTCAAGTGTGTTGACCCCCTTCTACCTCAGCCCTGGTCTTATGGTTATGGTGCATGCCTCCAAGTGTTCTACCTCCACACACCTATACTGTTTAAGCTCCTGGATCCCCAACCTTTGGTTATTCCCCTTGGTCGGCGGGCTAGCTCGACCGACCGGGGCTACCACCTAACTCCCGCACTAGCAAATGAAATACCCCTGGGTCTTATGGTGTATCACAGGATCGGGGGCTGAAGCAATACCATAACCGTGCCATATGTTAAGGTTTGGGCCCAGGGTATATTACAACGGGAATAAGGTACAGTGTATGTACCGAGGGCTGGGGCCTAGCCCCAGCCCTAACCTCCTCCATAAAACAAACACTTGCACTTTATATACATATGAAACCATATAAATAATAAGCACCAACGACATGCGGGCTGGTAGACACGACCTAGCCAAGTCACTTTCCCAGTGGGAGGTCACGCGGTTGATCTCAGTGGATGCAAAAATAATTTTTTCAAACAAAACTTTAGCCAACGAATGGGTGCCATGTGGCAGACCATGTATGAGACACATGACACCACGCTATTCATCGAAACATGCCACGTTTCAATCACCCATTGGTACAACTATCTTCCCAGTTGTCAACCTAGTCAATTGCCACTATACCTGCCACGTGTTGGACCTGTCACCTCATCAATACGAATGTGCCACATGTCACCCTTGTAGTGGTGACATGTGTCACTCCATGATTGGTCCATGTATACCTGCCATGTCATCAACCTATCCACGTCACTATACGGTCATCTACCACGTGTCACCTCCAAACACTACCATGTCAGCATGACATCATGCTGACGTCAACGTTGACTTTTTGGCATGTTGAGTGTTGATTTTTTTCCCTGTTTGGCAAAACGAAAAAATCACGATATCTAGAGAATACGACGTTCGTTTGAACCCATTCAAGTTGTGTTGGGTTCATATTGATGAGGCCTATGCACAATTCTGTTCTGAAGCCATTATGATAACTTTGATTTTTAGGCCTTTCTGAGCCATATCTTGGCTCTAGATCCAATTCTGGATCACACACCCACTTATTTCCATCATCAATTCATCATGTAAACCATAAACCCTTTTTTGTTTCAAAGTACACAAATTGGTTGATATAAGAGAAGCTCATTCATTTTTATACCATCATGATTGTAGATATACTATTCACACGCCTTAACGATATGGGAGGTTTTCTGTACTCAAATTTGACTCACACACGCACTTGTTTCCATCATCAATTTGACTCCCATAGATAAATGTTATGGTCTAATTTTCCCAAACTATGAATGGGTTAGGACTAGAGTCAAGCTCAACATGAGGGTCTTCTTTCCCCGCTAATTCCACCAAGCCCATTCCCTTGGATGTGGTTTCTCTAGAATATAGTAGCTAGGGACAATGGGGAAAAACTGTAACCAAACGAACTTTCGATGTATTGAGATCACAATAGATGTATTTCTAAATTGTAATATTTCAATATTCAAGAGCCACAAAAATAAGCTATCATGAGAAGGAAATGGAAATATAAGGAAATCACATAACTCAAATAAATGAGACTTAGAATCTCTGTCTTCTCTTTGTATTGATATTCAATAAGTTCTCTTTTTTACATTCGACAAGAAGAAGCCTAGAATAGATCTATGATCTATTTATTTATACAAAAATGTCTTAACTAAAAGTAGTTAGACATTCCACATTTTCTGCTCTAACTATATAATACATTTAAAACTGAACAACAAAATGCAGATTTTGCTGAGATATGCTTGATCTGGTGTCACTTCATTAGCTCCTTTATTTTCTCACGGATGTGCTTGATTTTCTCTTTTCATTGAACTGAGCACACATTCCCATTAATGCTACAACAAATCTAGTCGGTTCAACATTCTCATCCAATTCGAATGCAAATACCTTTTTATGAACTAATGGTAACTTTTCATGAATCCCGATGACTGCCTGAGATGTAGCTTGGTGCTACAAATTTGGTTTTAGCAACAAATCATTTATCTTTTGCAAAACAAACTGATTTATCTGTTGGATGGTATTTTGTATACTTTTCTTATTTTTCTTTGAATTCTTTATTCTGTTCAATCTCAATATGACCTAGTGTATCAGGGATAACACTACTATTGAAATCAACCAATTCCAACTCTACAACAAATTTTTTTTTTGAGATGAGATTCTTTTTCTTCTCTAGCTTGCTTCTTACTTTCTTCAAGGTTTGTCTCCCAAGATTTTAATGCCATTTCCCCTTTTTCCTGCTCATACTATGAAACAGGGGCAATCCCAATAATATTGATTTTTTGTCTCCATACCATAAATTCATGGAACTTTGATCTGGCTACACATGCTTCATTTTATTTATCATGAATATTATTCAAGGAATTATTCATCATTTGATAATATTTCTAAATGATATCCA